>LACB01000026.1:0-115961 GCA_030142185.1 Penicillium thymicola
ATCTTAGAATCATATTCATCTCTGAAATTTCATGGCCCCTAGATTTTGATATCCCAATACTCCAACCGGTGGATCTTGGGATCGACCGCTAAAGAACTTGGGATGTGCAACGGTGCAACAAGAGAAGAACCAGAGTTACCCCTTGATCGCTCTCTACATAATTCCAATGTAGTTACTTGAACTCCCTATTGTTGTTCCCCAGAAGCCATATTATCCGGGCGGGTTATGTCCGGGGAGCTTTCCATTCCCCCGCAGGAATTCTTCGCCGAGAACATCATCCCACCAACCCATAGCACTCATGTCGAGATCCTTCACAGGTTGCAAGAGATGTAAGGCACGCCGACAAAAATGTGACGAGCAGAGACCGAACTGCGGTCGCTGCCAGACTGCAGGCGAGCAATGCCAATATACAATGCAGTTGCAGTGGGGTGGACGGGCGTTCTCGCGCTCCAGGTTTGGTGCTTGCGTTGGGACAGGAGGCATGCAGAGACTCGGTATGTATTCTATCCCAGAGGGACTTTTTACATAGTTCTGATCATTCCAGAGTATTCACCAGGAGAGTTCATCTACACCACCAAGACGGCGGCGCAGTCAGCCAGCGCCAAACCCGGATCAGATCTCACTCTGTCGCAACCCGTCGATCCCTTCTCGTCCTTGTCGTCCAGTCAAAAGGCCTTATTACACCATTTTATCAATGACGCCTCTCAAATTACTGCATGCCATTCGGGAATGCAGCAGGACATATGTCGCATGCTGATCCCAATGGCTCTTCAGACCCCCTCCTTACTCTACGCTACCACGGCCCTATCGGCGATCCATATCCAGGCCCTACACAACCAGTCGGAGAGCGTAAAATCAGCACCGGATATCGCCCGTCTAATGGCTCTCAGTCTTGAACATTTTCGAACAGAGTTGCAGAATCCCTCATCCAAGGATCCCGAGGCGTTGGTGGCGACGGCTCGGACGCTCTGTCTAGCTGAAATCCATTCTGGGGCGATCAACCCGAACTCGTGGAGAGCACACATTGACGGGGCGAGGGCATTGATGAGGGCATCGGACGCCGCTGGTGAGGATTCCCTGCGGTCTACAAGCGGTTTCCGGCGGTATTTGGATCGCTGGTACTGGTCGATCGTGTCGCTTACGGCACTGACGGGCAATGGTCCTCCCATTGGGGATATTTCGGACTTCGTCTCGTCTGACTTGATGGGGTTAGGGGGGTCTACTGATTACTTAGATGACTATTGGGGTTTCAGCGTAGACCTTGCGGCTGTCTTTAGGCAGATCGGTGCTGCTGCCTGGCGAAGTCATGAAATTGAGAAGGCTGCCCATGGATTTGTTGCAGGAGAGATTGACGGCAGTGTTGAGGATGATGCTGCGTCCTTGGAGTTCGCAATTCGACAGCTCATGAATCGTGACTCAAACTCACAGCCCTCATTTTACCCTAGGGCCGCAGAAGGCTTGTCTACGGAGAGCGCGCAGCAGCTCCTGCTATGCAATGAGGCCTTCCAACACAGTGCGCTTATCCAGATTCATCGACGACTTCGGAAAACACCAACTACGTCGCCAGAGGTGCAGCAGTCGGTTCAGCGTATCCTGGAGTGTACTGCGCAGATCGGGCCATCGTCGGGTCTCTCGCCTTGGGTGATGTTAACGACACCAATCTTTATTGCGGGCTGCGAGGCGTGTGGTCAGGATCGAGATACAGTTAGGCAACTGCTATCGTCCTTGCATGACACTATTCGCGTACCGAACGTTCTTCAGTCATTGAGATTTCTCGAGCAGTATTGGTCTAACAAACTCAGCGAGGAAGAAGACTGGAGCCATTTCCTCGGTAAGAACTTTTCTTAGTCGTTCCTTTGTTCATGCTAACATCTCATTCATAGAACGAATGCAGTTCGATTTCATTCCATACTAGGGAAGGACCAATCGGCGAGAGCTTGTTATGCCTCATGTGCAATGATTCATGTTTTTCTTTTTTTTCTTTTCTGTTTCTTTTTTCAATTCGGGTTGTATACCTTATCTTCCTTTGTTACCACTACAACTTTTTGGCAGGGGGGTTTGGCGTGCATATGTACCTTATTTAAGCCCTGGCGTTTGGGAGTTGTGGCAAGTGATAATTTTTTTTTTAGCAATTATACACAAAATGTCTTTTATTTTTGAAGCTAACACTTTTGTTTGCGTTCACACATGTGTTAGCTTGACTATGTGACTATGGGTCATGGCGTGAAAGATGCCAAAAACGTGTAAGACGGAGCTAAGTAGGAACTAAGCTAATCTCCGGACATAACCTTCTAAGGTTCCATGTAAATGACACGATGAGTCAGACCTTCCAAGGTTGTCACCATGTTAATTCTAGAATATACGGTATAACCTTATTTACGCGGTCGGGGTCGGGTGAATTCAGACTTTCACGAGATAAGGTCTCTTTTGATTGGAGCGGACTCCGAACCAGCCATGGATTGGTGTAATATCTGATTATCGATCATTATATCCATTTGCTTTGGAATCAAGCATTTTCAAGTTGATTTCTCATTTTGATTCCTAATATTCGTATTCCAGTCATGATTAAAACGTTTCGAATGGTGTAGGGGGATTTCTTGAGAAGTATATAGTCTTGTCTATTCCACCTCTCAATACATATATCATCCAATTCAGCATTCAACTATAACACCTAAGGGTGTCTTTTCTTTTTCCTATCAAATGGAATCTGTCATTCGAGATGCCCCATTCGGACAGCTTGTTCGTCTTTTGACAAACAATAAATACTTCCAATATCCCGAAGAAAAGCCCGACTTCAAGCTTCCTGACACATGGCTCCAATTGTTGAACTCCAGCGATGAAAGCAACGAAAAGAAAATCTTACAACAAGACTATAATCGAAGCCATGAACACAGCGAGCCTCTAAGCCGAGCTTCTACCCAAACATCCCTACAATTCACCGAAGCTCGTCTCGAGGCCGACGAACAACATGAAATTGAAAAAGTCAAATCTATCCCCATCGCCCCCGGGAAAACAAAAGACGGTTCCATCCTTGTTGATTGGTACTATACCGATGATTCGGAGAATCCACACAACTGGTCCAATCGCAAGCGTGCTCTCGTCACTACCATGATCTGTCTATATACCTTTGTGGTGTATACCACTTCTGCAATCTACACCTCCTCAACAGAGGGTGTCATGAGGGAGTTCGGCGTGAGCACCTTGGTCGCTACTTTGGGGTTGTCACTTTATGTTCTGGGATATGGTATCGGACCCTTGGTCTTCTCTCCACTGAGTGAAATCCCCGTGATTGGACGCAATCCAGTCTACATCGTCACAATGTTCCTCTTTGTGATCATCTCCATCCCAACAGCCTTGGTTGACAATTTCGCTGGTCTGATGGTGCTACGCTTTCTACAAGGGTTCTTTGGCTCGCCCTGTCTTGCATCTGGAGGTGCTTCCATTGGTGACTTGTATAGCCTCATGGCCCTGCCTTACGCCATGATGGCCTGGGTTTCTGCAGCCTACTGTGGACGTAAGTTTCTTCCCACCCTATATACCCAATATCTGTCTATATACTAACTTAATTTCACAGCCGCTCTCGGCCCTCTTCTCAGTGGCTTCGCCGTCCCCGTCAAAGGTTGGCGCTGGTCCCTCTTCGAATCAATCTGGGCCTCCGCCCCAGTTTTCATCCTGATGTTCATGTTCCTCCCGGAAACCAGCAGCGCAACAATCCTGCTTCGACGCGCTGACCGTCTACGTAAAATCCACAATAGCAACCGCTTCATGTCGCAATCCGAGATTGACCAGCGCAACATGCGTGTCTCAGCCATTGCTATCGACGCTTTGATCAAGCCCATGGAAATCACCATCAAGGATCCCGCCGTCCTCTTCGTCCAGATCTACACAGCCATCATCTACGGCATCTACTACTCCTTCTTCGAAGTCTTCCCTTTGGTCTACCCAACCGACTACAACATGAACCTCGGCCAGATTGGTCTAGTCTTCCTGTGTATCCTGGTTTCATGCATTATCGGCATTGCCGTCTACGCCAGCTACATCCACTTCTGGACGAATCGTCGCATCCGTAGCTTCGGCCTCCCCGCAAATGAGGCTTTCCTTATCCCTGCCCTGCCTGCATCTTTTGGTCCTACGATTGGTCTTTTCGTCTTTGCCTGGACGGCTCGTGCGTCTATTCATTGGATTGTGCCTACCATTGGTATCACCATATATGGCGCTACGGTTTTTATCGTCATGCAGTGCATCTTCATTTATATCCCTCTCACCTACCCCAAATACGCGGCCAGTCTGTTCGCTGCGAATGATTTCTTCCGCAGTGCGCTTGCATGTGGCAGTGTGTTGTTTGCGCATCCGCTGTTTGGGAACCTGGGTGTTGCTCGAGGTGTCAGTCTTCTTGGTGGACTGAGTGTCATTGGTATCATTGGTATCTGGTTGCTTTACTTCTATGGTAGCAAGCTTCGTGCTTTGAGCAAATTTGCTATCTCGGAGGAGGTGGAATGAGCGTATCTTTTGGTTGCCTACTTGCGACTTTATAACGACAAGTTATTGCAAGATATTTGTTGATAGGATATGGTGAGCAAGACTGTTAGACAAAGCGCGGCACTATATTTAGTGACGAACGTATAAATTGTCGTGAATAATGAGAATATTAATACATAATACTCGAAGAATTTCTCGTCCCTTAAAAATTGTACTTTTCTCAAGCATGGCTAGAAGAAATGGTCAGGCAAGTAGCCACATGCTCTGGGTCTCTTCAGTGCTTAGACGGCACTTGGAACGTCAGTGCATAGGTTGGAACTACGATGCTGATATAGGAATAAATTTTAGAAATGGATCACTTTGAAACGATTATCTTAGAAAAATGGAATGAGACCATAATTTGCCGATCTCTAACTTGTTTCTATCCACAGAGAGAGGTAATATCCTCGGGGACGTAGGGCTTCATGATATCAATCAGCTCCGAGAGAGGGACCCAGTCAAGAAGACCGTGGATGCTTCGTATGGGATGGCCACTATACAAAACCCGGGCGTAAAATGAGTTCCCATCCTTCCCATCCTTAGCCTCCCTGAAAAATGGTTAGTGAATCCTAGCGTATCAGAAGACAGTTCGACTTACCAAACTTCGAATGCGATGTTGGATGCCATAGCGGGCCAGCGAAGCGTCTCGATCCCCAGAGAACCTAGGATAGGACCGATATCCCCATCATGAATAAAGACGTGGCTGTAATCAAGGGAAGACTTCCCGTCCAGGACAGCTCGCAGACGAGAAATGATCTCCCCAATGAACAAGCCTTCGACAACCTGGATGTACTTGACCACATCCGGGTTCGTGCGCCAGTAGTAGTTCCACTCCCAATCGCCAGCACGGAAGACCTCCTCAGCCATCTGCATCGTGACACAGGCCGAGGAATTTGACACACTGCAGGGCAAATCATAGCCGTTGCAAAGACGGCCCTGGAAGTTATCCGAAAAGTGGTCAAAGGTACTCTGCCATGAACTCTCTGTCGCACCCAACATAGCGCCCAGCTTCGAGCGCAACTCCTCGGTGACAGCTAGATGCTCTTTCCACTGTGTGGTAGACTGCAGACTCGACAGAGTCGAGCTGACAGCAGGGCAAGCGTATCCTTCGTTAACGGTATCGACAGATGAAACCATCTGGTGCAAGGGTAGAGCTCCCTTGTAGTGAGGCCACAGGCCGCGCAGGACGGCACCAGCCGAAGCCTGGGTGAGAGCGGACTCGCTGGAGCGGAACCAGACGCGGTGGCTTGGCTTCTCGGGGATCAAGCCAAGCTTTTTGCCGTAGACGCCCCACAGGTCCTTGCCATGTTGATATCCGTCCTGGACCCCTCCGATGGTGATCTGGGGGTACTGACAGGTGCCGTTCACGCTGGGTGTGAAGGGGTTGGTGGGGTCCTGATATGTCTGTGCATACATTGGCATGGGCTGGATGCCGCTTGCGCTGTCGGGGCCTGCGTAGAGATATGGACGCACATCATCGCAGTGATATGCCTGGTTCTAGGGAAAGGAGTAAGTTTGGGCCGAGAGCCGACCTGAGAGTTGCTCACCTCCCCACCTGGGAGAATGTTGTATGGAGTTCGCCGCTGGTGACGCTGTAGATACTCCAGGTACACAAGCTTTCCCTTGGTTGAGCCGCTGGTTAGAGCTTCGGGGAGCTCGTACTCCTTCGAACGAGGATGCGGCATAGAACAGTAGTCGTAGGTGCCGTAGGGGCTGCCCCCAGTCGGTCCATGTGTTGGAGCTTCATAGATACCACCATATGTGCCAATCGAGCTGTTACTAATGTATGATGTATTATTCAGCGCTGGGGGATAGAAGGTGTCCCCGGGGGTTTGACCCAGCACTGAGGCCGCCACGGAAAGCAAGACGAGGCTGCGCATAACGGAGATAGGTTTAAGTGAGAAAAACCAAGTCTGTCGAAGACCTTCGAATATGTAAATTTCCGAACTGATTGCTAGCAAACCCAAGACGAGAAACAAAATGAAGCTCCACCGCAGTCGCACCAGTCGCGACCTGGCAATCGGTGCACGTGGCGTCGTCAAGCCAACCTGGGGAGTGCCATCAGCCATGGGCCTCTACATAGGATAGCCGACTTTGGGCTCCACGACTATTGTGAACATCGAACGTGGAATGTTATGAAGCGATCGACAATACGTTTCCCCGATGTTTCCGGCAACTGTCTCGGGTCTTGGCGTCGATACCCCCTGCATAATATTGACTGGGCTCCTTTCAGCAAGCACTACATCTGTATATATAACGCTACCTAGTACTCCGTACTCCGTACATATTTATTATTTGGTTATCTCTTGACTGAAACTTGACTATTTCAAAATGAGGTGGACGGCCTCAGTTGTTATGACCATGGCGCTTCCCCTGGCGTCTGCGGCCTTAGCGGATTTCGCGCTTCAGACTTTACTTGACAATGCCACTCCAATATTTGGATCATACAAAAAGATCACCGGGGGAAAAGTGGAATGGATGAAGAGTTATCCTGACGAAACTTTGCTCGTTCATATGAACATCCCCGGAACCCATGACAGTGCCACATGGAATTACACCCAGGCGACGCAAGATGTTATGCGGGGCATCACAGATCTCAACCAGGTTGTTGTTCCGGAGCCAGAGGCACTGCGATGCCAAGATTTGCCTTTGATCGATATGCTCGACATGGGAATCCGGGCATTTGATCTGCGGTATGCTTTCGATCCGACAAACTCCACCCTCATCTTCTACCATTCACAGGCCCTGCTTTCGCAGACAGCCACAGTCGAGGATGTGTTGTTTGGGTTTTATCAGTGGCTGGATGACCACCCCTCGGAGACCATTTTCCTTTCATTCCAGTACCAAGGGTCGACGGCCCTGTACGCCTCCAACAACGCGGCCGTACAGCTGCAGCTCTACAATATCCTCACCTCCCCCGTGGCGCAGCATTATTTCATGCAAACAAAAGACGAACTAGGCACGCTGGGTGATTCGCGTGGCAAGATTACTCTCATGCGTCAATTTGATCTGGACAAGCTTCCGGATTCTTACACAGCCGCCCTTCCCGGCCTGCACTTCTCGCCTAGTCTCTGGACCGATAACGGGCCAGAAATCACCCTGGAATACAATATGGCCAAAAGCTTGAGCGCCTACATAGAAGACTACTATCAACCGCTCACGCCGGCAGGGTCCAGTGCGATTGAGAACATCAGGTGGAAATACAACGCCACAGTGGAACACATCCGCAAAGCCACTAGCCAGCATCCGGATAGTCTCTTCTGGACCTGGGCGTCTAGTAACAACATTGACAACAATCCTCCCGATTGGCCTCGGATCATGGCGCTGGGAAACGGAACTGACTATACGCCGGCTGGCGCGATTAACCAGCAGCTAGTACCTTTCCTGGAAAGACAGAAAGGCAAGCGAGTGGGGATTGTGATGTTCGATTTCTTTGAGCAGCCCTCCGACCTCATCGATACCTTTTTAGATTTGTGAGATACAAAAATGAGAGATTTGTTGGCAGCAGCATAGTCAACTAAGAAGCCAACATGGGAATCAATCAATTGCACAATCGCAGAGCCCAAGGAATTACTTAACTATATCTTCCTAGTCTATCTGTGTTCTAAACCCCACGACTGGAAGCTGGATATTCTGAGACTCCAGGTGACACTGTAAATCAAAATGAAGGGAAGGCACAGCACCTTCACAGTATGATATGACGACGCGTCGCCGCCACACCTTCGATCAGATCGCAATGCCAATCAAATCAGACACAATGCCCTTGTCCTCAGCTGATGTCAAACTCTCCACCAGGCCTGCCCAGCTCGGTATATTGATATTGCGACCAGAGAGAAATCCCATCTTCCAAGTTTCCCACTTCGGTGTATCCAAAGAGCACATGAGGCTAGCACAACGGGCGAATTCATGTTTCTCAAGGATATCCTCCTGAACAAGGCAGATGCATCTCCATGCATCATCCACCTTATACACATACTCCCATAGTATCTTACTTAGCTCATTAGTCAACTAGTGTAGAGCGGATGTTGGAGATTCCATCCTTCAAGATTTCATTCTGGAGGTGTCAGATTATTAACTCGAGCGAATCCAAATGGGAATTCTGGGCCTCGAAGTATGGCCTCATCATGACTAACGGGCACTGTCCTTCGTCCACTCCCTCAGATGATAGATGGTAATTTAGCTAACTAGAGGCCAGGCAGTTCCAATCTGCCCGTCGTATGTCCCCGCTCCGGGACCGGAGCCTCACCGCCTCCGTGGAAGGACTCGCCCCCGACGTTAAATAGGAATACACACACACACACACCCTCTCTCTCTCTCTCTTCAACAGGCTTGCCATCAATGCCTCCACGTCGCGGTCCCAGGATATCTCTGGGCCCGTTTTCGAACGTGGCTTCGCTACGCACACTCACCCCTCCGACTACGTAGTAGTCTCATCCGACTCAGCCATCAGCACAAGTACCCCTTGCTCACACTCTTGCGCATGTTCATCCCCTATCCGTCCTGGTTCTTCCCAATCCCCGGTCCATTTTCTCCCTGTGCGCTTATCGAAGATACAAAGCACAATACGGGTATAATTACATCTCATTTTGGCGACATCCATAATCTCCGTGCTATTCCAATCTGGCGCATGCGCGATACACCTTTGCGATAAGTTTACAGGCTCTATGAGCCCACCTCGCTGATCATTATGAACTGATGGGATGGGAGACGGAATATTTTTTTTATCGGCAAGACTGGAAACTACGAGACATACCAAACCCGATAGATCCTGATCCACTTCGTTACGCGATTGTCGCTTCCATTGTTGATGAATTACACGAGGCAGTCAATTGGAGACTGAGTCTGGGTCTGCGGAGAAGTAGAGAGCACATGCTTCGTGAAGAAGATGGAAACCCATGGCCACCTTTCACTCGGAGGAACTTCCTTATTGGACAAAGAGCGTGGTCCCTATTGATAAAGATCTATTGAGGCTGTCAGTGCCAGCAGAATCCTTGGATGCGGAGGGAAATTTAGTGTTGGAAGCTAATGGAAAAAGTCCTAATTTTGCCCGGCGTAATATTATCACAAACACAGGTTGGCTCTATACTATCTAGGGATGATTCAATTGGACATATCTTTGAATGCATGAAGCCAAACCTATTTGAAAATCTCCTCCTTATACTTGTGGCGGTATGCACCGGCCACTTGTTGCATTGTCTTGTGATCAGGAATCAAACCGAACCCGTTCATGTTCATTTTCCGAATCATTTCCAGATCCAGCGGGCCGTTATTGCGCTCCTCCAAAAGCTTCAAAAAAGCAATTGCATCAGCAATATCTATTTCCACCTTCCGGCCCCGATTTGCGGCGTGGATTCTCCTCAATTTGCGCTCGAGAGCCCATTCGATTGGGTCGGCTAGGACTTCCAGATTCTCTCCTTTGAAGAATGTGATGCCCTGTTTTATGCCTATGCCCTGTTCAAACAGGGCCTGTCGAGTTTTCTTAGTGACGAAGATAGCCATATCATCATTGATCCATCCATCACTATACGACAGCTGTTCTGCCACAGAAAAGACAACACTTCGCAGGGCACTTTCAATTGTCTCCGGCAAATTCTGGATCAACCAGGTAGTCAAGATCACCTGTGCTGTCTCGATTCTTGAGATAAGACACTGCAACAAACCCTCCTCCAGTGATGAGTCGGATGGGGGCGAATGCAATGAGCCAGGCATTCTGACCCATCTCACGATCAAGTGCTGAAAGGCCTTTCAATCATAGTTAGCGTCAATAAATTTACCTTGTGACCGCAGTTCAAAGTACTGTGATACCCCTAGTAGGTGGGACGTTCAAGACAGCTTACCGTCTTCAAAATCTTTCGCGTTGAGATATTTCTTTCGTGCACTCATGATGGAAGCTTTTCGTCAACTCGATGTAGAAAATGGCTGGGGTTGTGGATGGTATATATTGCTCCTGCTGGTCTTAAGCGCCAGTCATTCTCGATCTCATCTAATGGGTGTACGAGATTCAATCATAATTGGCAGCTTAACACGCCCAGGATGCAAAGTGAGAATGCGGACGTTGTTGTTATCAGCGCTTTGGAAGGGCTAGTAACGTTTGTTGACTCATTGTAGATGGCAGAATTGTCGATAGTGTAAATTTTGAGATATTAATAGCCACTGGTCTGAAGAGGCCTGTTAACATTCCAATGGGATTTCCCGCCGCTGCTCGGCTATAAGATATTAGTTTGGTTGTCTTTGACACAACGCTGATTGGCCACTATATATATATCCTACTCCGGCAACAGACCAGACTCACATGGTCACATCGACCACCTAAGCGATCACATCTTGTTCCATCTACCGCAACGTCATGTCTTCGCATACTGATAATTCCGGTCGGATAAGAGCCCGACAGCGGGCCAAAAGAGCATGTGAAATGTGCAAGTTGCGAAAGCGGAAATGCGACGGTCATGAGCCATGCACTTGCTGTATACGATACGAGTATTAGTGTAGCTTCAAGCCCTCTGCACGGGAGAAAACGACCGTCTCTAAGTCCTCGACACTGGGCGACGAACCGGAAGCACAAAAGCTTTCTGAAGGAGCCGGTGCTAACCAAGCACACATGGAAGCCAATTCAGGCACTCCTTTCCCTCATCTTCTGGGTATGAAAATGAATCCACAGGGTGCACCTAAGGTGCACGGCTTTAGCTGGAATTTGGGTCCACGGGATGAACCCCTGGAGCCCTCTACCAATATGACAGATCTGATCTCAAGGGAGGAGATGGAAGACCTGACCAACCATTATTTGAAGAAGATACATCCTATGTATGGGGTCCTGGACTCTGAAGATTTACGGCAAAGGATTGGCAATAGGTGGCATGATCCTACGACCGTCGCCTCTTATGACTCTATCCTCTGTGGTGTGGCGGCATTAGGCTCCTTGTACTCGGGCCAGAAACAACATCCTAAGAAAATCGCACTGGTACAGTGTGCAAAGGAACAACTCGAAACGACCAAAACTTCAAAAACAATTCTCCTTCATTATGCGGGTGCTTGAATATTACGAACGATATATCTCAGGTCCACTAATTGCCCTCATGCGTCGTGGATGGCCAGTTGTTCCACGATGCACATCATCGAGGCCATCGGAGCTCATCAAGACCCCGAACTGGCATCATTAGTGTATTCTGACACTGCAGGCATCAGCTTCAACGAAGAAACCCGCCGCCGGCTCTTTTGGGTAGCCACGGTTTTAAAAATTCGTGGATTTCCTATGAGTACGGCCGATCGCGCGTGACCCCACGAAGTGTCTCATGCAAGCTCCCCTTACCTCGAAAGGACGACTTTACCACAGACCTCATAAGCCTATATCAAATCTCCGAAGGGCTCGACCCAGACCGTGACAATAAAGCTTCTGCCTTCGAAGAGGCTCTGACCCGCGTTGAGGGCCTTACACTATCCCACGATGCCTTGATCCTTTCCCGAAGTAACTTGGCGCTCACGATATACCGTCGGCTGCGAATTTTGTCTGTGAATATATCTAGTGACGTTCTTGCTCGCGTTATGCGATTTGGGAACCGGGGTCTTGATGCCGCAACAGGACTAGCCGAAGATCGCTGTCCGTGGTGGCATGTTGCCAACCTACCGTTTCAGTTTATCTGCATCTTGCTGGCTATTGATACAAGGGAGTCGCTATCACATATTGGTCCTGCGCTATGCTCGTTCAGGGCTATCACCAGGCATTACAATACACCTACTATCCACACGGCACTGGAGACAATAGAGTCGCTAGTTTGTCTTTTTCAAACCAAAAAAGAACGGGACTCGATTATTCTCAAAGACAGTTTGCAACAAAGAGATGGAGGACTGAATGAGCCAAGTTCCACTACTCCCCAAGCCTTGTACGTTGCTTCTTGGCTGAGAGCGACCGAAAACTTGTCCCTACCTGATGACTTTGACTGGGACTGGAATGGATTTCTAGACACACAAATTCCTGGTTTTGGCTAACGCAAAATTGGTGCCCAGGGATAGATAGAATACAGATTCACGATGACCTGAGTACATGGTTGAAGGATGTCTGCATTGCGTTTATATAGACTCCCATCCCATGGATTTACGTAGACAGCATGCGATAATATTCGATTTTGATTCTCTTTCCAACCAAAACTAGAAATTAGCATGACTTGTGCTCTCCTTTCTTTTTCCGGTTTAATATAATTTTGGACGGGTAAGTAGGGTAAGTCGGGTAAAACGGAAATTGGGCAACGGAAGTAGAAGTAGAAGCAGATATAAAATCCGCACTGCAAAGGAAAGTAATATGTGAAGCGTCAATATTGAGAATCTAAAAAGATTTGTGCGAACTACGGCTTTCTTTTTGAATTCCATTTTACCCCCCTTGCTTGAGCACACGCCGCCGCTCTACGACCATGCAGTCTTTTCGACAATACCGACGTATGCGCAAGGACTTGCAAGAAAGCATTCAATTGCACGGTCTGAATGCTACTAACGATATCCTAGAGGATGTTGATGACGCCAGACTGGAGAAGGGTATCCGTCCACTATCTGCTACACGAAAAATCGTGCTACATGACGGCAAGAGAGTGACAGTCCCTGGCGTTAAACACCATAACGTGCCCGAAACCTCAGAACGATTCGACCCGGAATCACTGTTTATTGTCGGCTTCGATGGTCCCAATGACCAACTCAATCCCAAAAACTGGTCCACTGGACGAAAATGGTCGACATTGGGCATCGTTGGCACTACGGGTATGCTGGTCGGATGGGCTTCATCAATCGACTCCACTGTGATCAAACAAGGACAGGAGGAATATGGGGTCAGTGAGATTGTCGAATCTCTAGCAACAGCGCTTTCCCTAATTGCTTTCGGCATCGGCTCCCTTGTGGCTGCACCCTTTTCTGAGACCGTTGGACGAAACCCAGTTTACATAATTACGTTGTTCATCCTTATGATTTTTACAACGGCGTCAGGACTCGCACCAAATATCGGAGCCCAACTTCCCTTCCGTTTCCTGGCCGGACTGTTTGGATGTACGCCAATGACCACGTTTGGCGGCAGTATGTCCGACATCTTTGACCCCATAGAGCGCACTTATGCCTTTCCAATTTGCTGCACACTCTCATTCCTCGGACCCTTTCTTGCTCCAATGGTCGGATCATATATTGGTCAAAGCACGTACATCAGTTGGCGCTGGACTGAATGGTGCACGATGATCATGGCTGGGCTAGTGACATCTGCCATCTTATTTTTTGTTCCAGAAACCTATGGGCCAGTACTGTTGGGGTGGAAAGCGAAACACCTCCGTGAGATCACCAGTGACCACCGTTTCAAGGTGGAGTTCGAATTACAACAGACACCGCTCTTCACTCGGTTGATGCACAGCTGCTCTCGCCCTTTCAACTTGTTCTTTAGAGAAATCATGGTGGCGTTCTTTACCATTTATCTCGTCGTCGTTTATATCGTTCTTTTTGGATTCTTGACGGGTTATGAGTTCATCTTTGGCGACACATATGGCTTCAATCAGGGTTCCGTGGGATTGACATTTATTGGTATGAACGCAGGTTTCCTGATTGCATTTGCCCTAGTGCCACATATCTACTTCGCATACAGGAAGAGAATGGGGAGAAAACCCTTCCACCCCAGGAGCGGCTTTGGTTCGCTATGTACGGCGCTCCTTGGTTGCCAATCTCTCTTTTCTGGATGGGTTGGACCAGCTACCCCTCGGTTTCTTACTGGTCACCTTTGATAACCTCGGTGGCTTTTGGATTCTCTGTTCAGGGAATATTCATCTCAACATATCAGTATCTCATCGACACGTATGAGCTTTTCACGGCTAGTGCGCTGGTGAGCGCCACTTTCTTCCCATATATTGCCGCTGGTGTTATGGTCATTGTGTCAATTCCAATGTACAGCAATTTGGGTGTTCATTGGTCTCTCACGTTGTTAGGATGTATTTCCACCGTGATGACACCCTTCCGTTTGTTTTCTACAAATATGGGCATTTAATTCGACAGCGGAATAGAAACAGGGCTTGAGAGGTTGAGAATAATGGTCTGGGGGGGGGGGAATGATCACATCTGTTTATAACAATATCTCAAAGTTGCTTCAGTGTGTCTTGAGCCACCTCGACGAAGCCAGGAAATAACCTGTGACCGACAAAACACTAATAGCACCAACAAGCAAAGAGGCATTGCCTAACAAGATCCCCTCCTGAGCATGACTCACTTTTGTAGCAATCTTGCCCATGACACGATCTCTACCAGTTCCCTCGGCAATATAGTCCTGCCACTTCACCTTAGAAAGTTCACGATGATAATCAATCACAGTCCCAGACCAATTATTGGTTATGACCCCGTCATCTCTCTTATACCAACTGTTACAGTTCGGATCTGCGAAGGTGGTACGTCGTAGAATAGCCTGTATCCTATCGTTGTAACTTTTCAATACGCCAGGCTCTGGCTTAAGAGACAGCGTCTTTCCTTCCTGGTGGGCTTGCATCACTTCCCCAAATAGGGTGTTCAGATATACTGACTGTGCTTCGATCATGAGGATGATGGAGTTGTGCCCTTTTAATTAGTTAGATGAATGAAACCGGGATGTTATTCAGAGATAAGTTCTCACCGAGATTAGTGTTGGGACCATAGAACATTCCAAAGTTGGGCAAGTCCTCGACTGTAACACCGTTAAACGCAGTTGCTCCATTTCTCCAGATATCCTCCAAGGACCGGCCATTTGCGCCATAAATCCGGATCGGATGCATGAACTCCACAGTTCTGAAACCGGTAGCAAGAACTATCAGGTCGTGTTCCTGTTCGTCTTCTCCATCAACTTTGATACTAGAGTTTGTAATACCTGTGATGCCCCGTGTTTCCAAGAGGACATTTTCACGAGCAAGTGTGGGATAATAATCATCTGTAAAAATGACTCGCCTGCACCCCGGCGCATAATTGGGTATCAGTTTATCCCATAGCTCTGGCCGGTCGGCCAGTTGAGATTTCATCATGTCGGTACATATGGTCCGAAGCATGTGGGAAATGTCCGAATCTCCATCTGTGATACCTGCATAAAAGCCTTCACGGAATTCCATTTGAAGTGCACGTTTACGCCACTTCAGAGGTGGAACCCATCTGAGCAGGGTCTTTTGAAGGGTAGATACTGGTTGATCTAGGCGAGGAATGACCCAGTTTGGCGTCCGCTGATAGATAGTGAGATGAGAGGCAACCCGGGCAACTTCAGGGGCAATCTGAACAGCGGTTGCTCCTGTAGAATTGGTCAGTATTGTATTTTGTAAATAGGAGTTTTGTCTCTTTCTCTGAGTGCGCACCGTTGCCAATTATTGCGATCCGCTTTCCTGTCAAATCATAACTCCGATCCCACCTAGCAGAGTGTATCATCTTCCCTTGAAACCCCTCTAGTCCTGGGATGTCAGGGGTTCGGGGTAAATTGAGTTGCCCGACAGCAGAGACAAGGAAATCAGAGTTCAAAACGTACGAGCTTGAGAACTCGCTGTCTTTCTGGCCTGATACCACGACGCTTGTCTTCCATTTGGACTCAATGTCATCCCATCGGGCCTCCTCTACGGTGGAACTGAATCGGATATGTTTGTAGAGTCCATATTTCTCTGCAACGCCAACGAGATACGCCTGGTCGATGCAAAAATCAGCAATGACTCGGATCGAGGTCGAGGGTCACATATATTACTAACATGTATTTCCTCTTGTCCGGGATATTCTCTTGACCAATTAGGATTCTGTTCAAAGGAATAGCTATAGAGCGAACTCCAGACTAGACTTGATCAGTTGCTGTCATTGCGCATGTAGAGTAATTCTTACCATCACAACAGCAGCCAGGATATTTGTTGTCATTCCAAGTTCCGCCTACGCTGCTACTTCTCTCGAGGATAACGAAGTTCCGAGTTTTATTTCGTTTGATCAAATCGATAGCCATGCACATTCCTTGAAGAAGGGTTAGTGAAATAAATATATTTACCCTGGAGGACTAAACATACCCGATATGCCGGCGCCAATAATGACCACAGTCGCATTGGTAAAGTCCTTGTTCCCCACAGGGAGACGTGTGTTACTTGATGCCACCATTATGGATGAGATTGACTATGCACTTCAGAGTTGACAAGTAAATCTAAATTCTGGGCAGCAGCCCAGAATATAATCAACAGGTTCCCCGCAAGATTCCTGAAACAATAAATATGTACAAAGTACAACTACGGACTACTGATCATACAATCACCGGTATTACCGAGGCTAATAACCCTTGGTTGATGCACGTCTTAACTAGTTATGCAACTCCCATCACATAGTTAACTATCATGCACGAACTGCAAATAATTACCCTTACTTTTTGTTTTGAGCTTTTTTTTTAGGAATTGGAGAAGACGATTTGGATAATTTTGGAAGACATGTAAGGCTGAATATGCTCAGTAAAAGCTGGAATGCACAATTCAAAATTATCATACAAGTTTGGGAGGGTTAACTATGAGATGAGGGGAAGCTGTTCATACCGAGGCATGGCATGCAGCATTCCCGCGACGACTAGTGTGAGTTTTGCCTATCCTCTGGTGCTAGCCCCGGAAATTCTCCAGAATAATCAAGGGAGTTCAATTCCTTCTCTCTCTGCTGTCTGCAAGATGTATTGCTTGACCTGGATAAGCAAAACATAAGAATTAGCCATTCTGATCCAGATGTATACCTAATTCCGGCGGGGGACTTACCTTGTCGTCTGGAACTAGCTCAATCGCTAGTCTACCGTCACTGTCTCTCTTTTCTGCTTCTGCTCCAGATTTCA
Source organism: Penicillium thymicola (assembly GCA_030142185.1). Classification (NCBI taxonomy): domain Eukaryota; kingdom Fungi; phylum Ascomycota; class Eurotiomycetes; order Eurotiales; family Aspergillaceae; genus Penicillium; species Penicillium thymicola. The sequence continues at coordinate 17,315 of LACB01000026.1, forward strand.
ACAATAAGATGGCGGCAGGTCCATGTCCCTCAGAGATAGCGTGGTGAAGTGCGGTGAATCCGTCCCCATCAGTTGCATTGACAGGACTCCTACCCTCTTCCAAGAGGGTTTTCAAAATAGGCACAGATCCTACTGCGGCTGCTCTGTGCAGAGGGAGTTGACCACGTCTATCCTTGACTCTGGCGCTACATTTATTGGCAAGCAATGTGCGGACGGTGGAAATGTTGGCCTTGGAACTTGCAAAGTGGAGCGCATTCTACTAGATAGTAAGCTCATGTACACCCAATAGCCAAGTCGTTGTCTCGGAAGGCTGACCTGTCCAGTGTTACTTTTGATAGAGACATCAGCTCCCTTTCGCAGTAGTAGGTCGATCGTTGCGTCGCCTGCGGCATCTTTTAGGCTGGCTGCAATCATAAGAGGTGTCCAACCGGATCCATCCTATGCCGATTTAGCAAAGTTATACGATAGGGCGCAGTCGATGTTGAAAAGATGCGGGAAATTATCTTCGGAAACGAAACAGTGATACCCACTTCTACATCTGGGTCGAAATCCTTCATAGCGACTAGCAATTCCACGACCGGGACACGGTTGTAAGCCGCAGCCCAGTGGATTGGAAGACGTTCATCATCATCTTTGACGAATGCAGATTTTTGGTTTGCCTGTTTTCAATAATTAGCTTTGTTCTCGAAGACCAAACTGATCTTGCGGGGCAGCCTCGGCCCCAGGTGGAGCACAACTCACATTGAGCAACGACTCAACGACCTCGTCTAATGAAATATATTAGTACATTGTACTATTCAGCAAAGGTTCAAGCTCTTACTTCTTCCTTCTCGGGCAGCCTCGTGCAGGGCGAACTTCTGATCGGAATCCATGGTGACTTCGTTGGAGAAAGAGGGATATTGCGATAAGAGCTGCGATAAGCCAGGATGGATGAGTCAGCAATATTGAGCGCGGATCTCGATCTCGCAGCGAGGACGTTGTAATAACATTGTCAACAAGCTCAATGAATTTATGAAAATAGAGATCTAGCTTTAGTTGAGAGATCTCGCGCATGAAATATACAGATTATCTATGATTGTTCTTATTCTTTGTGGCTCTACGTGAGGTGTGAAATCTGCCCTAAGCTATTACCTTTGTACCTGCGTTCTCATACAAAAGAAACATCCAGTATGTACTCTGTTGTAGATATTCAGATAACTATCTTGTATGTAGGTAGAACCGATGACCTGAATAAAACACTTCGAGTTCCCAAAGCCTGTCGAATTATATCAAAGTCCACCGCCCTAGCCTCACCGCCCTTTTTGGACCGGGTATAATGTTGGTCAATGTTGTGCCTCAGGCATAAACACCCGTTGCAACTTCGATCCAAAGATTCATGCACGTCCTTGTACCATCTTCAACCATATCTTGTCTCGCAGCTGCTAGAGACGCAGCATCGGTCTTAAATTAACTGCGCTTCTAAATCTGGTGTCTTGACTGAACCTCCGGACTCGATTGCGGTCACAAACCTCCCGCAGGGTTTTTTTTTTCATCGCGCGCACCATCGGGTCGTGATTCTTGAAGCTCCTGTCCTTCAAAGCAGACCAATTTATCTCACTTTCCCCCACATAACTTCTTTGCGCACATAATGGACTACGCCTCAGCCCAGTCCCCAGATGACGCCGTGCGCATGTCCGCAAAACGGACCGCCGAACTCTTCGGTCCTGAATACCTGATGGTCACACCTTCAACTCTTACAGACGGCTCAATCGGCGTTTCCTACCGACGAAAGGCGGAGTACGAAGATATTACCGAGCTACCACGAGCTCTCGCAGAGAAACAGGCGAAGGCTACAGCCGGCCGGACAAAACGGCCGAAGATCCAGGCACAGACACCCGCAGACGGCAGTGGCTCATCCATGTCACTTGTGAGGCGGCCATCGGGCACGGGGGCGGGAGCAGCTGCTGGCGATGGCCTGCCTAAGAGTTTGGTCCAGAGACCATCGGCTACTCAGCAACAGCGGCCCGAGTGGCACGCGCCTTGGAAGCTGATGCGCGTCATTTCGGGACACCTTGGATGGGTGCGGGCTTTGGCAGTGGAACCGAACAACCAGTGGTTTGCTAGCGGAGCTGGAGATCGGACAATCAAGATTTGGAATTTGGCGACGGGCGCATTGCGACTCACTCTCACCGGTCACATCTCCACCGTCCGTGGCTTAGCGGTGTCACCCCGGCATCCGTACCTTTTCTCGTGCGGTGAGGATAAGATGGTCAAGTGTTGGGATTTGGAGACCAACAAAGTCATTCGACACTACCACGGTCATCTCAGCGGTGTGTACACACTGGCCCTTCACCCTCGTCTCGATCTGTTGGTCACGGGTGGTCGTGATGGTGTGTGCCGAGTCTGGGATATGCGCACGCGGAGCAACGTACACGTTCTCAGCGGACACAAAGGTACTGTCGCCGATATCAAGTGCCAAGACGCCGACCCTCAAATTATCTCTGGTTCCCTAGACTCCACAGTCCGGTTGTGGGATTTGGCCGCTGGTAAGAGCATGGGCGCCCTGACACACCACAAGAAGGGTGTTCGCAACCTCGCCATTCACCCCTCCGAGTTTACATTTGCCAGTGCCAGTACTGGCAGCATCAAGCAGTGGATGTGCCCCAAGGGCGATTTCATGCAAAACTTCGACGGTCAGAACTCTGTCATTAACTCTCTCGCCGTCAACGACGAGAACGTTCTCTTTTCTGGTGGTGACGACGGTTCTATGTCTTTCTGGGATTGGAAGACTGGTCATCGCTTCCAGTCTATGGAAACCACCGCACAGCCCGGCTCTCTTGAAGCCGAAGCTGGTATCATGGCTTCTACCTTTGATCGTACTGGTTTGCGTCTTATTACGGGCGAAGCTGATAAGACCATAAAGATCTGGAAGCAGGACGAAGAGGCTACTCCCGAGACTCACCCTCTGACTTGGGCCCCGTCTCTCGGGAGACAGCGGTACTAGAGGGATGACTAGCATCACTGGCATTCGTACCCTCCGTTCCGATTTCTCAATACCCTGTATTCATTTTCTTTCTTGCCATCAAGTTCTTGTTGGCACTATGTGGAGTTGAGCGCGGTCTGTGGAAGGCCCTTGATTTTAAATTATTCAAACATGTATCGGGAAGAATTTCTTCGGAAAGGTTCGTTTCATATCTCTGAAAAAAAAGAGTCCTAACGTTTTGTATGATACAAACCCCAATTGAGCCAAATGATACCCTTGGCAATTGACCTGGATGGACAACACACGTACAACTAGCCTTTACGATCTAGAGTGCAAGACACAGCTGGACTGAAAGGGTATCATATGCAAAATACTGTGCGATATTACACTAACTCCAGGTAATGCGTATCGTACCAAAACACCTGAAAGAAAAACCCTCACCATCACTGCTCAATACCCATACCAAAGCCTTTAGCCTCGGAATCCTCTCTGAAAGCTGACCTGACATCTTCGGCCGCAACCCTGAGCCGAACTTTACTACTGCGGTCGCCGCGAGTGGGAATCGTAGTACCCCCAAGCACGCTTTTAGAGCCGGAGCCTTGCTCTAGCGCAAGGATACCGGAGTTCATGAGCGACATGGCTGCATGACCCAGGCTCCGCACGCGAGCACTGGGCCCCCCGCCTAGCAGGAAATCTTTCACATCGGCGCCAGCGGCTCCAGCAACGGCGACGGCCGCGTCGGCGATGCGGCGAGCTTCGTCGAGCACGTCGCCGAATGTAGATTCTGAAATGCCTGTGCGGTGGACGCGGGCGAGTAGGGCAGCAAGGAAGAGCTTTCCTGATAGCGGTAGACAGCGCAAGGACTGCTGGAGCGGAGTTGATGTAGCTTCGTGAATGGCTTGCTTGATAGTGGCGATAGTGACGCGCCCTGGTTGGCCCTTCGCAGGAGGTTTAGCGACGGCTGATTCTCCGGCGGGTTTGGCTGTGATAGCCTTGTTGCGCCGGGCGGGAGTTTTGCTGGGTGTAGGGGGTAATGATTCTGTCTCGTCTTTGGCCTCATCTACGGCAGCAGCCTCGTCGGCTGCTTGCTCGGCGATTTCAACGGCTCGACGGCAGATGTCCAAAGCTCGTCGGGCATCACCGCTAACGGCGGCTACTTTGCGGCTTGCGAATTGGACGGCGTCTGGATCAACGATATTGCCCGGTACACTGGCCAGGCGCGTACTGATAATTTCCATTAGATCGGTGTGACGGTATCCCGGAAAGGTGATACGGGTTAAACCGAGACGACTGGAGATCTTGTTGCTTAGGGTTCTTTCGGGGAGATCCATAGTGTTTGCAACAGCCAGCACAATGAGGCGCGAGTGACGGAGCGCAGGCCAGTTGAAAAAGTTATACATGACAGACTGATTCTTTGTGACAAGCTGATCCAACTCGTCCATAAGCACAACACAAGAGACTCGACGAGGGGAGGGATTTGAGAATTCTCTTTCAAGAAGATCCAATGCGTGGGAAGGTGATACTCGGTCGCCTTTCAAGGCTTCCCATAGTAAAGAGTATGATTGATGCGGGTCGGTGACTTTCATGCCGTTAATCTCGACAAAGATGAAATCGTCCATCTCTTCTTCAAGCACGGCACCGTTTAGCTGTGCAACCACCTCGCGAACCGTGGCAGTCTTGCCAGTGCCTGGGGTACCGGAGATATATATACAAGCGCCTGTGCCTTCCATGATAGCAGCGCTAAGATGGTTGTATACAGTGTTGAATTCAGTCTTCCGGCACGGTAATGAGTCTGGAACAGTGGAAACGTGTAGCAAATTCCGAGCTTGACGGTAGGGAGAGTCGAAATGCGTGGGTGAGAGGACACGGGTACCTAAAGGAGTAAACTCAAGTGGTTTTTTAACGACGATCCTGATACAGTTAGTATTAATTCACATGGAACATTTGTTTTCGCTGTTTCTTACCGTTTATGCGTCGGAGTCATCAAGGCCTTCTTGCGCTGTGACTGTGGTGTGGCATTCGTTGCTGCTAATCGCTGCCTCTTTCTCGGGGTCGTAGGTGCCGTGGTCTCCTTGGTATCGACATACTGCGATGACACAAATCAGTACTGCTTCTGCAATTGAAACCAAGTGGCTTAACTCACTTCATCGTCCGCAGCCTTGCGTTTTCTGGAAGCCTTCAAGCCATCCCTGATCCAATTGATCAGATGTTGGATGTTGTCTTCGTTGTACACCTGCTCCCAGATAAACTCATCGGTGTACCGTCCTTGAACCTGGTTCACGCCTCGTCGACAAATGATACACTTGTTGTATTCCGCTAATTCGGTCTTGTTCTTTGGAGGTCCACTCGGGTATTTGGCATTGAAGGCGCTCTGAGACATGACCGCCCCTTTGCCACTGATTGATGTCAAGGGGTTGCTGTTGAAATCGAGTGTGATGTACTGTTCGTTGGGCAAGGCATCGGTCCGGCGCTTGTTTCTCGTGCTCATGAATTCGTCCGGGGATGCGAACCACATAATATTGGCGGATTTGACAACCTCGTCTTCTTCATCTTCGTCCTCCTCTTCCAAGAATTCTGTAATAATGCCAACCCAGTCCTTTCCAGCTTCGGGAGATTTTAAGAGAATCACATCGCCCACTTTGCATTGGAATTGACCCATCTGGGCACCAACGATTTTGCGTTTTTGGCGAGCGGGACGGGAGGATCGTCTGCGGCTACGTTTCACCGGGGTATCATCTTTGGCTTCACTTTCCTGGGTAATCTCTTCATTTTGATCGTAAATCCAGTCCCACGGAAGGTCCTCGACGCCTAGTTCATCATCAGAATCCTCTCGAACCAGAGCTCCCTTGGTCATCCATTGGGCACGCTCGTGGGCACTGCGCCTCCGAGATGAAGATTCTGAATCGCTGTCGCTCATTGGGGGCGCGAGAGATGTGACCGGGCAGAACGTGCAATGAAGAAGGAGAAATCGCGATGGACGCGTTGTCCACTTTCGTCTATTTTGGGTTTAGTCCGGCAAGGAGGTCTGGCCAATCAAATACATCTACCTCATGTACTTTACAGGAGTTAATCAAGACATGTACTTCGTTAAGATATGGAGTACATTGTACGTATAAACTACATACAATACATAACTAAAATATGGATGCTTTCAACTGATATTGTACACGAGCGTTCGTACCATAAGTCTACTGCAGCTTTTCCTTCAGAGATATCACACAGTTTTGCTGTATAGTCGTCAAACTATCAACACCTTTCTCTCTTGGCGTTACTACAGTACATCCATGTTATAAACTGGATTTATTCATTCAAATTACGTGACCCTGATTGTCTGATATGTTGAATGTCTAGCTTAACACAGAATGCTGCGATTTGGTCATTGTGCTCCCCTAAACCTCGCATTTTTTGTAGTTTACCTACCTACTAACTAACGCCCTAGAGAATCCTAGAACATTTTGAATAGTCAACCTTAATCTATAGATATATGTACCATGACACTGCTTGATTGACTTTAGATGCCATAATCAACAATTGAAAAAGAAAAAGTCGATCACATTTGCGAGATGCTTATTGCGGAATAATTGTATATATCACGGAACAATAATATTCCGGTACCCTAACATCCATCGAAATTGAACATCTATGGTAACTAGATCAGTTTTATACATACTCCCTACGGGATTGGTTTCAGCTCGATTTCTCACTACTTTAGAAGAATCATATCACAATAATATCAAAGTGAATTGCCGTAGGTTTCTTTTACCTTTTTACATGAACACATTTACTACAAGAACCAGGCGCATGAATCATGATTACAAAGAGATTGATTTCTGGGTATCTTGATCCATCAATATCTTCTCATTATAGCGAAAAAGTATAGCGCGAGCTTAATGTTCTCGAGGACTATATACACACGCCTAGTCACCATCACCTTGGACGTCCCCCGGCTGCTACGTACCTGAGGTAGTTTGTACATAATCAATGCGCCGCCGGTTCATTGCTCCTACTCTTTGATTAACTTCCGGACAAAAAGCTTTAGCCTCATGTCCCTAACTCTTCTCCCCTTTAAAAATTCTCAGTTTACCGACATATTGTCTTCGGTCCAATTCGTTTTTACCCTTTATCTTTCTTTTACTTCCCCCAAGTTGTGCACTCAGTCGCCGCTGCAATCGATTTGTGTTCAGCTCCGTCACACGTTCATCGACAAGGAGCGGTTTAATACACCTTCCATTTCCTTCACTTGCCCGTTTAATATTTCTGAGATAACCGGATCATCTTCTTTCGAGTTAACCGATTCCAAACAATCCGTCGTGTGAGACATCACTGTGGTTATCGGACACCTGTCGCTACCTGATTCCGCCGAAATGGCGGCTGTGCCCCAGCCCTACGAGAACGAGTAAGTATATCTTGCGCACGGATATTTGAAAGTACGTTCGGCTAATAAATCCTACCAGCTGGGAGCGTCTCAATGCCAAATGTAAGAAACATTTGTTTCAATTATGGTTGTACGTACTAACCTACCTAGCATGGGAACTGCCCAACTATGGTCCCGGCCCAGATTTTGGTCGGGGGACCATCTACCGACAAGACCATGACAACTACGCACAGGATAAACCTGCTGATAATGATGCTGAGGATGATTTTGAGGATATGAACGATGATTCCTCTGCTATTGACGATCTGCCACAGCCCCCAACCTCAACGGTGCTTGTAGCTGGTCGGTCTCTCAAAAGTGTACCTCTTGTACCATCGCGATCACCGGTTCCAAGTAAAAGCGCCTTTTCAAACCAGGCAGTTATTACTGTACCTAGACCAGGCCGAGCTCAGGCACCAGAGGGACCAATATTCGGTGAACGCGGGCCTAACACTAGCAGTTCCAATTCAATCGCACGACAGCAGCAGCACTTGGCAGGTAATTTCCAATCGGGTCAACGTTCCCCTCTCAGGGGGGGACATACTTCCCTATCACAATCACGGGTTCAGTCTAAAAGAGGGAGTACCATTTCAACTGCGTCGAAACACAGAACTAAGAATCCGCTCCTCGCACCTGGGCAAAATGACTATCATTCGAAGGCGAAGTGGCACAAGGGCCTTTCTCCAGATGGTGCGTGTGCTCACACCAACCGCAAGCACATTACTAACAGTCAAATAGCTTCTTATCGTTTGCCTTATGAATGTCAAGTATTCCAAGCAAAGTGAGTATATAGAGCTTTGCAGTCCTTGGACTTGGAACTAACGCAGACTCAAGGATTAGACAAATAAGTCCAGGAGAGACTTCCAACATCGATTTCCGCCAGAGAATTATCGAGGATACCGGTGCCTATGTGAGGATCAGTGCGGGAAATGCCAAAGTCAGTTGACCCCTAGAATCCCCCAACATATGAGGGACTGAATATGCTAATGATCCTAAAGCTCGTTCACATCTGGGGCCAGGAAAATCAGGTTCTGGACGCCCAAAATATGCTTCAAGATATGTTGAGTCGGTTGATGCAGCAGCGGACTTTGCCTGGGGCATCGCGTTGGGCGAAGATACACGCGCATTCAAATACGAAGGTTGCCCATGCCCGGTCGCGGGAAGTCCAGAAGGAAAGATTGTCGGAGATGGGAAAGCCACCCAGAATTGCGGCGGACTACACAGTATGGATAACCCCCTGCTAGCCCTAGTTGGTGCTTTATGGAGACTAACTGATCCTTGACACTACAGCTTGGCTTCCTCTGGCCTTCAGATGGCCCCTCGCTGAATTACTTTATTACCGCCCGGCGTGAGATCCTCGACTTCATTCGGTTGAAATATGACGTGAATATCTACATCAAGCCTGGTATCCCGGACTACCTTTTCATGTCTGGAAATGATGAGCGGGATATGTGCATTATTGCATCTCGATTCCGAGAGCTGTGGGAGAGGCTAATGGTCCAACACGAGACAGAAATCAAGCTGCTTCTTGTTGCGGCGCCCCGGACAGAGCTCATGAGAACCCACGTTATCCTGCAAAAGTCCGGTGGGCTCTCACAACCCGTTCTCTGTGGACCGGAACTGGTACCAGACGTAGCCGCCACCTGGGAGACCACTGCGGATGGGATCAAGGCCAACAACAAGAGCATTGTCACCAAAACCCTTAGGAAAGCACTGCATGTGATTCCTCAATTTCGGGGATTCTTGCAAATGCGTGCAAAGTTCGGCTCGTTCACGCTGCAACAGTGGCGCAAGCCGAAAGATGGCACCTCTTATGAGTTCGCAGAGTTTCGCGAGATGCTTACCCATATGAACACCGAAGGACGTTTGGTTCCGGGGTACGTTATCACCCCGTCCGGAATCTGATGGTTTGCTGACTGACTTATCTTTTTTAGAATCCGGCTGCAGCAAGATGAGATCTTCGACCGAATCAAGACATCAAATTTTCTTAAGCCCTGGGGTAAAACCAAAATCGAATCCCTCTTGAATTTGGTACCTAGATATTCCGCCAACTTCGAATACCAAGTGAACAATGACTCGGTGATCCGTGTGGAAGCAAAATTCTCTCTTCCACTTGGCTCGCAGGAGTTCGAAGTCAACGGAATCCGTTGTTTCAAATCGAAACAGATCAGTGCTCCTGTTGATCGTCAGATGCCAATGCAGATCAGCATGATCGACTTTGAAAGGTTTGTCTACCCTAGGTTTCTTTGGAATGTTACTGTAAGCTGAGTTCGAATTTAGGTCCGACTGGCAACTTGAAGTGAAGGCTCTTGAACTATGCCCTGAAAGGGAGATGTCCCCCGAGCTAGACAAATTCATACGTTCTATTGGTTTCCAATGGAGCCCAAATGCAAAGAACATCGGATGTGCTCCCCAGCGCAAGGCGAGGTTCTCCTATGGTGCGCCAGTCAAGCGCTTCGTTGAAAAGGCCACAATTCAGCTTCAAGTGAAAGACTCGCCGCATGTATTCGAGATCGCCCGCTTCGACGAGTATACGTACGCGGCTGGTCACTGGTCGACGACCCCGAAAGTGTCCTGGGGGGCATCGTTGTTCAATCCTAGTTGGGACGATATACTAGGTGAGCAAACTGATGTCAAGCCTGTCGACATTTCCAAGGATGGGTGTATGTCGGTCTTCTTTCCCCCGCCGGAGGATGACGAGGAACAGACGGACAAGCCAAAAACAGATGATGAGATCCGCAAGGAGGCTGAAGCCCGAAAGATAGACGAAGAGAAGCAGTTGAGCGTTTTCATGAGCGCTGTCCAGAAGATTGCGCGGATGCTGGCGAATCCCGGTGCTGAGATGCCCGAGGTCCTTGAGACTGATCTCGGAAGTCTGTTCTAGTCGAGTCAGCTAAATCATACCAAGCTTGTTACATTTTGTGGGACCACAAGGGCGATTTCAAAGAAAAAAAAAAAAAAAAAAACCTACCGTCTGGCTTGCTTATCGAGCCAAGATCATTTAAGTATGTAGTAATGAAAGTCCAGATTCATATTTGAAGTTATTCCCGGTTTCCAATATCGGATCGTTCTTCCCACTGTACTCTATCTATCTCCAGTTTGCTTCCAAAATGGGAAGATATAAACCTTGTATATGATTTCATTTTTGGATCTATGGGAAGTCATGTTGGCCTATTCGTACCACGTGGGTCGAGTTTAGCCCGCAGCGGCTTGAGGAGCACCTTCTGAGAGCATCTTCTGCCTCAATGCTGTAGGAGAGAGGTTAGTAATCGAAAGAAACGAAAGAAAAAGGGTCTAAGGAAATAGGAATCCCGCTTCCTATTATCCAGGAAAAGGGCCAACTCACTCTCTTCTACAATGCGCAGTTGCGAGCTCTTGGTCTGTACGATCTTCTCCAACTCCTGCAAGTTTGCCTCCAAGCCCTTGATCTTAACATCGTAAAATGCAATCGCCTTAGGCGCAGTCTGAAAAAAAAAAAAAAAGACAAATCGTCAGCCGGACCAATTACTACCACCGACATCACTAAATGTAGCACCTCCACCACATACCTTTTCAATATAGAATCCAGTTCCGACATCAACAAGCACCTTCTCGCGATCCATCAACCGGCCCTTAACATACAGCGAGCTGGTGAGGGGCACGAGGATATCATCGCGGCCATCAGTTCCCTTCTTCTCGTTTCCAGTTACGCCGTCATTGATCGAGCGTACGCAGTCGCGGAACTTGGCTTGGGCGGCGCGTAGCTTCGTGTGCGAGGTGGTCAGGTGTTCCAACTCGGAGGTGAGGCGGGTTTGGAGTGCGCGGAGCTGAGGAACGGAGAGAGAGGCGAGGTTGACTGATTCCAAGTGGTTAGCTGGGTATTTATGTCCATATGACACGGAGAGCCGGAAGCCGGCGCTGCAGTGTCATGTTGGTGTTTTGGGGGGGGATTGGAGACGCACTTCCTTGCGGAGCTCCGTCTGAGGATGGGGCGTTTTGTGACATTTTGGAATTCGGGAGGTAGAATAGGGTAATTTAAGGGGATCAATTTCCGGATCGTCGGTTTGTGTTATTGTAGATCAGGTCCTCGCATTGGGACTGTATAGGTGTATAGGTAGGTGGTGGGGGAGCTTCAGAAAACTCCTGGGTCGAAGGCGTGGCGATTGTGGTGATAGTGGCGGGTTGTGTTTATGCACACGCATCTGACCACCTCACTTCCTTCTAACTTGTACAGACCCATATCTTTGTCAATGACCAGAGACTTAAGTATAACCTTATATTTTGTTTAAACCTTCTCAATTTGCCAAAGGGAGTTGTCGGTGTATTATCCATATATTCATTCCTCATGACTACTTGTAGGTAGAGTGTTATCTGCGGGGAAAAAAGATCACTCCGAAGATTCCCAGTTCTCCGCTCCGCTCCGTAATCCTTCTTCACCACATATCAATGGCTTCAAGACTGGCAGCATGTGAAGCTTGCCGAAAAGCAAAGGTCGCCTGTGATCATAAGCGGCCGGCATGTACTCGGTGTGTAAGTAACGATAGAGCTGCAATCTGCATTTACCGAACGACTCCGTTCAAGAGAAAAAGGGTGGAGAGTTCTACACCCCTCCAGTCTCCTAGGTATGCAATATGTGATTATATTCGCTTTATTCCCACATGTTTACCGAATCTGCAGTCGGCTGCCTCCGGCCCAACCATCTTTCACTCCAAGGAATAATCCCTATCCGAATCCCGGCTTTCTAGGATCCTCTAGCCATGTCGCTATTTTCAATGAGATTTCCCCCCAAGACTATCACGCATCCGATACATACCATCCTTCCGAGGAGATGACGATGCTGATACAGTCCCAGTCCACTGGCGAGAATATCTTGTTAATCCAAGGCGCGGATATTCTCAGGCAGCTGTTAAACACATTTCCCCTACCCGCCATGAAGGATTTTGTTACCTTCTGGCTAGCAACAGGAGCGAATTTAGCTCTGGCAGAGCCTTTTACTGAGAAATGCACTGAAGACATGACGCGCCTATTCACGTCCTTCTCACAGGAAGAGAACTGGCATTTGGCATATGCCCAACGTCTAACTCAAAATTCTCGGGAACCTTTGAAGTTTAGCAGCACATCCGATATCGAGACTTTCTCTGCACAGTTCCTTGACCAGAAATTTCGCTGGGAAAGCCTAGGTATCTTCCTCTCTGCTGTGAGCCGAGCAGCAATCGATATATCATTTTTTCCGCCATTGTTCAAAACCGAAAAGGATCAGTTTATCCTTCGGAGGCTTTCTACAAAGCTCAGTGATCTTGCGTTAGATATCGCGCTCTCGCTGGATTGCTTAAACGACCTACAACTGGTTCTACAGTATGAGAACTTTATTGTACACACCCATGTTGATGGGGACCAAAGTAAGAATTCTCCCTTGGTTTTGTTCGTAAAACCCGCAGCTTATTGAGAATCCAGGCTACCATTCGTGGAGTAGACTTGGAGATGTTGTATCGTCTATGTTTGCACTTGGCTACCATGAGAATGTCGAAAAAACCAAGCCACCAATTCCGAATTTTCTTGCTGAGTTACGAAAGACAGCTTGGGCCACCACATACTCGGCGGACAAGAATGTGGCCATATTCCTTGGTCGCCCACCTCGGATGAGCAAGCGTTTCTGCCATTTTCAAGTACCTTTGACCCCAACAAGCTCGGATCGGGTTTGGAACAGGTCATATGTTGAGGACGAGGTCGTTAGATGGAAAACAGATACGCCAATTTGCTATATGTCAAGTATTCGGTGGGCGACCCTCTGCGCTGCACTGAAGGAAGATGTCCTCGAATTGCTCCGATCAAAGCAACGCGAGAATTTCAATCATAAAGCTAGGTAAGCTAGAGCCATATAACGTTTGATTCCCTTGCTCGTACTAAGTTTTGAGATAGCATCATCCGGCAAAAAGCTGAAACTCAATGGGCCAATCTACCTCCTCGCTTCCGACTTTCGGGCGCTCTGAAAGAATGCTCTGGGGATGCATTCGAACGCGACCTTCTAGCTAGCGTACGCCTGGACCAACTACATGTTCTTTTTCTACTTCAATTAGCGTTTCTCGATACCCTGACCGAGCCCGATCCATCTATACTTGACATTTCGGAGCAAATGCTCTCTATTGTAGTGGACAGCATCCTTCTACGAGACCAACTGGTCAACTCTGGAACAGGACTCGTCTGGAAAGTATGTTTATCTACTTCCAGTATCCAAACCTTTACTTACTGGATTAAAACACGATTAGATTGCCCACTTCGGTCTCCCAGCTTCAGGGATTATCCTTCTTTCAATGCTGAAACAACACCGCACACTAACCCAAGGAAGAGACTCATGGTCCAAAACAATACTCAATCTCGGTATCTTTGTTGCGCAGGTCCAGGTAGGGAGCATCGTTCGGCGCGGAGATCCAAACTACGCCTTGATATCAAAAGCGACACAGACGATTGAGCGCTTCCTTGATTCTATACACCGTGAAGGGATACAATCCCCAGCGCAACTGCCATCACATTTAGGAGAAAATAGTGATTGGGCTGCATTTTTTAGCCAGGATCTGTGTGATTTCGAGACTGACTTTTGGGAGAACCTCGCGTATCATCCTTCTTTATTGGCTTCGGATCCTAGTTTGCCTCCAATATAGTGAATGAATACAGTGATATACTGGAACGATACACGACGGAATTGTCAATTGCCTAGATATGGAATTACAACCACTGAAAAGAGCAATTCTTGGCATTAATCTTTTCATGTATATCGTGTGGTATATTATATTTTACTCGACTATCACATATCAACTTGATTGGATATAAAATTGTACAGCATCTGTGGATAAATCCACCCAAAGAATGGCCACATCTACATCTATAAGTATTTCATGATACGTAGTAAGCAATTGAAACAATGCATATTTACTGTATCAAATAACCGAGGCTTGATAATAAGCAATGTAGTCTAATATAAGATCAAGTATATCAAAGAGAAGTCTAATGATGCTAAAATCTACATTGTCTATGTATCGTAATCAGTTTTGGTCCTTCACCTTTGTCTGTTTTTATTTACATGTTATAACACCCCAATATACACCATGACCAGTGTTAAATCGTCATGGATTGGATCACTTACCTATCTCCGAGGCCTCTAGAGCTCCTCATCCGGTTCCTGTGGAGAAGGTTGGCGGCCTATGCGACCAAGATAACCTCGCATCGTAGACCACACGCCAGGCTCTGGTTCAACAGACTTCCTGTTAACGTTAAAAGACTTATAGTTTTCATCCATCGGGGTATCACCATCAGCATCCAGGCTTCGTGGATCATTTGACGACGAGTCACTTAGAGTGGTGAAACTCGTCCATTCGGTCTTCTCCTTTGAGTCAGCATCAGTCGATCTCTTCTTTCGAGGCTGGGGAGTCTCTGAATCATTTGTGTCATCCCGAGCCCGCTTGGGATTGGCACGTTCCATAGTACCTGTGAAAGCATCAGTGCGAGGAGATGGAACTTCCGTAGGATCGGCTACATAGTAGCCAGGTAGCGGGCTACCTGGGATAGGGTACTGAGGGACGCCCGGCTCACCCACTGAGGGAAGATCCGGGAAACCAACACTAGGAGGAATGATAGGGTACTGAGGAACGCCCGGCTCACCCACCGAGGGAAGATCCGGAAAACCAACACTAGGAGGAATGACAGGGTACTGAGGGACGTCCGGCTCACCCACCGAGGGAAGATCCGGAAAACCAACACTAGGAGGAATGAGAGGAACATGAGTAGGAATGGGGTTATAGGCAAGAAGAGCAAGGATATCATCATCATTAAAACTAGGAGTTGAGTCCCTAGTAGGAGCCTCACCAGAATCTGCACCGACATCCCCAGTAATTGTCTCCGTAGGAGCATTATCATAGGCGAGAATAGTAGCGAAAGCAGGAGTATACCTAGGAGTAGGGGCAGGGGCAAGAGGATGGCCAAAAGCACGAGCGGGGGCAAAGGTAGGAGCAAATGTAGGAGCGGGGGTAGGAACGGGAATAGGATTGGGGATAAGGGCGGGAGTGAAAGTAGGAGCGGGAATAGGAGCGGGAGCAAGGGCGGGGGGAGGAGCGGGAGTGAGAGTAGGAGCCGGGGCAGTAGGACGGGCAGGAGCACGAGCGCGAGCACGAGTACGAGCACGAGCAGCAGTAGGGGTAGGAGCGGGAATAGGAGTAGGGATAGGAGCGGGAGCGAGAGTAGGAGCCGGGGCAGTAGGACGGGCAGGAGCACGAGCGCGAGCACGAGCACGAGCACGAGCAGCAGTAGGGGCAGGAGTACGGAGAGGAACACGGGCAATAGGAATAGAACGATTAGAAGAAGCAATAGGAATAGCAGTAGCAGTAGCAGTAGCAGTACCAGGATGAAGGTCGGGAGCAGTGGTAAAAGCGAGAGGAAGAGTAGGAGGAGGAGCAGGCGCTGGCGGAGGGCGAGGGGCAAGACCACCTGAAGCAGGAGGGAGAGGGACAACAGGGACAGGGTCAACAGTACGATAATTTGGATCCACGGCTCTCCATGTAGGATCAGTAAAGCGGTAAAATCGAAGAAGATCGAACAGACGCTCGGTGAGGTCCACCTGATCAGGGACATGAGCGAGAACTAGAGCAGGAAAGTCATTGTGCCTATCGGTGATCCTACGTCTAATAACAAATGCCTTCTTACCTGAAAATGCTGAATTCCAATGACCTCCCTTTGAAAAAAAGTCGTACAAGAAGGGATTATAAATCTCTCGAAGCAAGTGGACAACGGCCTGAGCACCTCCAGGGTTCGTGGCCATATTAATACCAATTGCTTCAAAAAAAGATTCTTCATGCTTTGTATTCATATTCACTCTCATACTTGTGAAAAATCGAGCCATCTTGGAGATGACCAGAGGCGGTTTTTATAGAAGTTAGACTGTTGGATTGTTTGATTGTTTGATTGTATTGTTGGATTGTTTTAATGACGTGGAATTGATAGGAATGGTTGAAAATAATGGTGGTTTAGGTAGGATTCCCCGACTGCTAAATACTCGAGAAACCCTTTGTGTTACTTGTTAGATTATTGGAAGCATGGCCTATATGTATTGTGAGACACATAAAGGGACGCATTCTATTCTAATATCGTTCTTTTTAGAACAAAGCAACGTATTGATGAGATACTTGGCAAATCCAAACACTCTCTTTATGGACCACGGGCTAATTAAGGATATTACTTGCAAGCTATTGTTTTCTTTCTCATATGAAAACAAAGGAGGACAAAGGAAGATATTTTCTATGATAGGATAATATCCACAGCCTGCCCAGGTGATCTGCAACAGCATACACAAAGGGCAAAGGTTCTGAACATCATATACATAGACGTTTTAATCAACCACCATGCCCATTACGGCAGTGAATTATGGTGCACCATACCGGTGGCCCGTAAACACGCTTTGAAGTTCTCACTTGACGATTGTGAGGACAAAGCAGGCCTCATAGATCGAAGCACCTCGGCCTCAATTTAATCCTGCAATGTATGTGTAGCCAGCAGAGCCTGCATAGCCCATTGACTGCCGTGGATAAGACTGACGCGATCGACATCGGTGTCAAAGCAGTTGGGGTCAATGAAGGGAGGATCGGTGAGTGGTGATGATCAAATAGTAACGGTGCCTCAAGAAGTAGATGTCAGTAACATTGCCGAGGTCATGATATAACTGTCATCTATTAGCAAACTTGGCACCCCAAGCCATTCATACTTAATGTCTCGAGCAGAGATCTTCCAGGCTTTCAGGGGGGATTTGTCCGCTTGGAAGCTAAATCTTGCATTGTCGTTTTCCATGGCTGACTGCAACTCATCCATCAGTATATCCTGGTTAGTTGCCCAGCTGCCGGGAGGCCTTTCATGAAGGTGGCATACGAAAAATCAGGGTTGTCTGGTGCTAGACCGCACTCGGGGTCACAAATTATACAAATGGTAGAGGCAAAAATGATCGTTGACGTCCTTACATGCTAAGATAATCCTTTGGTCGAATTCCAGGGAGCCTAAGGATATGTGGTGCCCGGAGGGTGCCGGCTGCATGGATGACCTCTTTATATGCATCAAAGCGCCGAGCACCTGATATTATCACCCCACCAACCCGGCTTTTGGGGTTGTCTGCCATGAACTCGAGTCGATGAAAAATCGATGAACGATAGTTTCAGTATAAAGTCGTAATCCCTCTAGGTGGTGCACATTCCTCGCTGTTTATCCTTTCTCCATGTCTCAAGTCTCCAAGAACTCATTAGCACCGTATAAATTCACTGATCAGCCATCTGGGTCATACTGAACTCTGATCTCCCTCCCCCATGTCTATGTCTTTTTGATTGGCTCCCAAAGACGACACTGCCGCCTGGGGTCACTCTTAGATACTGAAGTAATATAACACGGACTATCAAATCTAGGTTACTTGAGGTCCGCTTTGGTGTTTTATAGGTCTAGCCAAGTTCCGAGCCAAGCGGAGAGAAGCTCCTGGAATGGTCTGGACATTGGCATTGTGCCGGGGTCACTCCCTGCCTAGAAGACAAGGATGCTGAGGGACGAGTCCCATTCTTTAGGGCGGGAGACAATCACGCCCCTCGTTAGACCGCTTGGGCACCTATACTAGCATTATCATTGGATTTCACAATAGAGTTCAATCGGTCGGATGTATTATTCCGAATTTCATACTATAATATCGCCCCATATATCCAAGCTCACTATTTCGCGGCTGAAATGGAGGGTTGGGCAGCATCATGTGATCCGGGTATATCCGATGCTGACTGCAGTCTTACACGCTCTTTGTCATATGCAGGGAAGTAGCCCTGGAGCAGATGCAGGAATCCGAAGGATTCACCTCCTTTTCAGCTTTACGAGAGAATCAAACGGGCAATCAGCCACATGTAATAAAACATACGTTATATTTCCTATTCTACTCCGTATTCCCTTACGACCAGGTTGTATGTCGCATGACCCGAAAGGCCGAGGCTTGGCCTACATGATCATCCTTCTTCCCCCGCATGCGCTTTGACAGGGTAGATTCAGCGATGATCGATGATCATTGTCAGACTGGAGTCGATTTTGAAATTTGGACGACTGTCTTACACTCTTCCGAGCCTCGCTTGACTCTCTTTTGTCTATATCGGTAGCGCCGCAACTTACAAATATAGTATTATGGCGTCCTGCCTGTGACTTGGCTTCGGGGTGCTATGATCCCGTTTAGCGTCTAGTGCTGACGGGTGGTATAATGTGGCTGTCCTTAGAGAAAGCCACAAGTTTACTTTGGGGCTGATCTGCAGCTGTGCTCACCCCACGGGGAAAGTTTGATCTCTTTTTATATTCTGTGGGGTAGCCAATTTTTCCTAGTCTCCCCCTAAACTTCTTTTAAACGTAAAGCGAGAGATATCCTGAACCTGAAAAAGAAAAAGCTACCAAAAAGCTCCTCATCATGGGTGAAAAGTCGTCTAAGGACGCTCCTCCTCACTATGAGCATGCGATCTCAGCCAAGACAGAGCTGGATGAGGCCGCCAATCCAGAAGCACCTGAGCGCCGCCAGGCTACCGGTATCAACATCGTTCAGAATCCGTTGACGGTAAGCCTACAACTGAGAATTCCCATCTTTCATGGTTATGTCGAGCATGAACACTGACCATATTTGTGCCCACAGCGCAGCTCCAGGGAGCAGGCTATTATCGATGCCCAGGCGTACGCAGAGTCGCATAATATGAGCGAGTACGCCGATCTGTTTGGTCGGGCTGCTGTCGTTGCGCGGAGCCCCAAAGAATTCCCATCGGCTCCCGAGCTTGATGAAGAGGAGCGCACCGCACTCGCATACGAGAGGGACCACAAATGGCATGGCCCGTTTATGCTTTGGTACTCAATTGGGCTGTGTGCTGTCGGAGCCGCCACACAAGGATGGGATCAGACTGGATCTAACGGGGCCAACCTGTCCTTCCCCGAGGAATTCGGTATTGCTGGCAAGGGAAAAGATGAATGGATCGTGGGAATCGTCAACTCTATTATCTTCTTGACCGCTGGCCTTATGTAAGTTTAGCACCAGTGAGGGTCCCTCTCCTTCTACGTTTGGCGATTGACTTTGTACATAGTGGCGCTTGGATTGTCGATCCACTTAATCACTATTTGGGCCGACGAGGTGAGATTTTCGTCACTGCTCTCTGTCTCACTGCCACGCCAATCGGCTCTGGCTTTGCACAGTCTTGGCAAGGACTATTCGCCGCGCGATTTGTGATGGGTATCGGCATTGGTGCAAAGAACGCTACGGTACCTATCTACTCGGCTGAGATGGCTCCAGCCAGAACTCGGGGCGCTCTTGTCATGTTCTGGCAACTTTGGGTTGTAGCCGGTTGGTATCTCTCATCCCTCATCAAGAAGCATAACTAACCTCTAGTGCAGGTATTTTCTTGGGCTTTGCTGCCAACGTCATTGTCAAAGACATCAAAGATATCGCTTGGCGTCTCCAGCTCGGTTCCGCATTTATCCCATCTTTCATCCTCGGCGCTGGCATATTCTTCTGCCCAGAGTCTCCTCGCTGGCTTATGAAGCATAACAGGCACGCTGAAGGATTCCAGTCGATGTTGCGGTTGCGAGCTCACCCGATTATCGCTGCGAGAGACTTCTATTACTCATACGTTATCTACGAAGAGGAACTCAAGGAGGCACGGGGTGCAGGATATTTCTCCCGTCTGTGGGACTGTTTTGCCGTGCCGAGGATCAGACGGGCTAACTATGGTGCCTCGACTGTTATGATTGCGCAGCAAATGTGCGGTATTAACAGTAGGTTATCTCTCGTCTCATCAGAGTAGCCATTGATAACACATTTTAGTCATTTCGTTCTACAGCTCAACCATCTTCCGGGATGTCGGCTATACAGAAGACCAAGCCTTGTACGCGTCGCTTGGCTACGGTGCCATTCAAGTCGTGTCCACCATCCCTACTTTGTTCCTGATCGACACCAAAGGCCGAAGGACCCTGACCTTGATTGTGAGTCGTTTCAGAATTCTTAGCAGAATATTACTGACATGTTCTTACAAAGACATTCCCCTTGATGTGCATCTTTCTGCTAGCCGGTGGTCTCTCTCTTTTGAACAAGACAGAGAACCACGCCGCAATGATTGCACCAGTTGCCTTGTAAGTTTGGTCATTATTTTCACTTTGTCTGAGTATAGGCTGATTGATAACTTCTATTAGGTTTGTGTATCTGTTCACTATTGCCTACTCCTTAGGTGAAGGACCAGTCGCTTTCCAATATTCTGCTGAGGTATTCCCGACTATTCAGCGAGAACAAGGAATGGCATGGGCTGTTTGCATCAACAACACTTTTGGTGGGTATTCCAAATGTCAAATCCATCGAGCATCGCGTTAACAATACTTCCCCCAGCTGGCGTCCTTAGTCTAACTTTCCCTCGAATGATGACTGTGATGACCAAAACCGGTGCATGTAAGTTGATACACTTTTGAATAGCGATATCCAAATTGCTGACCCTTTGCTTAGTTGGCTTCTATGCTGGTCTTAACCTGATCGCTTGGTTTATGATCTTCTGCTTCGTCAGAGAGACCAAGCAGTTGACGCTAGAAGAATTGGATCGTAAGTCAAATCTCGAATATACATGATCAATCATGTACTAACGTATATTGCAGAGGTGTTCTCGGTGCCGACCAAGACATTCATTCACTATGAACTGACTGTGTGGCTTCCTTGGTGGATCAAGCGATATATCTTCAGGCAGAAGATTGAAAGGCCACCACAAATTATTGCATCTGGCGAAGGGGTCAGCTAAACTCTCACAGATCTCCATATTCTGGATATCTTCAGACTGCAACTGTTGGTTTGATGCCTTTTTTATCACTGGTAACTTGGTTATTTTCCATATTCTACCCCTACGAGGTAGAGTGACCTACATGACAACCACAATAATCCCGGTCGTTACATATGCAGAATACATTTCTAGTATTGTTTAATGGCTATTGAGGCAGTGATATCGTAGTTTATATCAGGTACATGTAGGTAAACAAGGGGGATCTGGAATCCTTCGGCAGGAACGAACGGGCAGCCTTCAAATTTCCAAACTTCTGTCAAAGAGACTTCTCGCCTACTTTCATTGGCATATATATTCTTCGACTTTTGTATTTTCAAATCCTGTCAATACATCATGGACCAAACATGGGCAGAATGGCACCATATGATCGAAGAAATAGGAGGAAACACAAACACAGTAAACCTAGAAGCTTCAAGCTCACGTATCCAGTTTACACGGCCAGAGGGACAACTTCCACCACCCCCGTCCAACATCCCGCTGATCCCATGTCTTGGGAGCGTCCATCATGTCCTCATGCGATCGTTAAGGGTCGATGTACGTTTGTTGATTTGGCCGGAGGCCTGGTTTCCAGGGGATGACCGACTGTGCCCTTTTTGGCTCCGAGCTTGGATTCAATTTCCTCAACTCCAAGAAGAGATGTGGGACAAAATCCTCGGCTCGTCCGACCTTGTCAATGCGTGTGTTTTCCCCCCGCAAGCCTCCGTTCAATACACTGCTCAGCTCCTACAATGGTACCCAGTGCGTTCGGAAGACACATTGAAGCAAATTGCACACAGAACACTGGACGATTTCCTCGGGATGATTGTTAATTTTATAGAACAAAAGGACACTCTGCGGTACAGGTTCAATGTTCGCGGACAACTGAACTTCGACCGCCCGCATGATTGCTGCGTTGCTGTTGCGAAATTCGGATTCGAAGAGCCGGCATACGCAGTTTTGTATATTCCCTCGTTTTGTCTGACTGTGCCTGAACTGGTTGCAGGGTTGCACGCGACATCACCGCTAAGGTCCTTCGACAATGAACCGAATACATTTGAGGAACATGCCACCGCCATAGTGGTCCATGCGATTGTTCGAGTCTACTCAAGAATGATTTGCTCTGGGCGCCGGTATGGGTATATCTACACAGGAGAGGCCTTGGTATTTCTTCACATCCCTTTGGATGACTGTAGCGTGGTCGAATACTATCTCTGTGTTCCCGCGCAAGACGTCGAGTCTCATGGCTATGATCCGCATTCAAACTGGGTTCGCCATACGGCTTTGGGCCAAGTCCTCGCCTTCGCACTACAATCTTTAGATTCCACTCCACCATCGCAGGAATGGCAAGACGCAATTTATCAATCTTATCACCCTCTCGAAGACGATTACTCAATCCTCATGCCTCAAGCCCCGGATGACCTTCGACTTGGCCCACCAGCAGAGTTCATGTATGAGAACTCATTCTGGCCGAGATTCTGGGGTAATCTTCTGCGTGCAAACATACCCAAGGGGGTTTTTGGAGGATCCGTTCCACAACCATCTGAGTCAGACGTTTTCAGGCCTTACTGTACCCAGGCATGCCTCCGGGGCACTTTTGAAAAGGATCTTTTGGATCAAAACTGTCCGAACGCTGATCAGCACGGCGTAGTAAAACACCAAATCAGCTCACAGGAGATCTGCGACAGGCTGAATGAACAACTTCGAGCGAATCGGTATAGAGGATTCCAGCAGCTGCACATTACCGGTCGAGTCTGTTATCTGTTAAAAGCAACATTGCTGTCTCATGGGTACACGATGTTGATCAAGGCCACCAGTATGAAACGGCCGCGCAGGATCCATGCTGAATTGAAGAACTATGAGAATCTGATGTCGCTACAGGGTTGTCAAATTCCTGTATGCCTTGGGATGTTTTCACCCAAGATCCCATATTGGTATCACGGGGTTAGAATGGAATACATGCTGCTCCTCAGCTGGTCTGGCATTCGAACGGAGGAACATGCGACCCTTGAAACATGCCAGTTCCTTGAACAGGAGATACGGAAACTCCAAGACAAATTCCAAGAACACGGAGTTATTCAGAGAGATCTAACCTTCCGCAATGTGCTGTGGAATCCCATGTCACAATCCTTTGTGATGGTTGACTTGGAAGACTTGAAGTATGTGAATGGCGTTTCAGGGAGCCCCGAGGGGCATGGAAGCCAGCATACCCTGTCCAGTGGCTACCTTGCAGATGATGACAGGTAACCTTCGATTTGGGTGCTCACAAAAAATATCGTGAGTGATAGTTGGTCGGGTTGGAAGATGATGAGGTACCGCAAAAGATTCTACATTTATTCCCAACACTATCTTTATTCTGGGTGCCACATTCCTTCTTGCCTGTAAAGTCACTTCAATCATGTATAGTATGGTTGCAGTGGCCAGAAATCAAAACCGAACTTGGGATCACTCCAGATCAAAAGTCTGTTAGACATGTATTTATTAGCACTGGATGACCACTTCACATCGCGAATGAACATACCATATCAAACCAGACACCACCAGCAAAGGTAGATTGACTTTTTCCCTGACTTTTAAACCCAACACTCTCATAGAAATTCACCAAGTAGTCATGCGCAATAAGCACAACCTTGCTCGCTCCAAAACACCCCCTCCCAAGATGCTCAAGGTACGCCCGGACGAGAGCTCTCCCAACCTTCTTGCCCTGATACTCCGGCGAAATAGCAACAGAGTGAATCGCGATGCTATCACCATACTTGTGATTCCCGATTAACTCATCATTGACAAAAACAGGCTCATCATCCAGTGATCGCCAATTCTCCGGCATTTCCATCGATCCATCGGTGACACGCGTATAGGGAGAACGGACTGCAACGACATGTCCAATGAGTGTAGGTGAAGTTGCGTCTTGCTCATTCTCAACAAAGAGACCCAGGCATAGCTCTGGGCATGCTCCCAGACGATAACAGAACTTACTTTGTGTCAGAAGAAACAATCTTGGGAATTACTTATTCGGTTCAGGTTCTGGCTTACCTTTTCCTCGGAGCATCGCTCCGCCTCTGCAAAGGCTTCTTCGACAGCTACGCAGATCTTCACATCTTCTTTGTTCAGAGTCCGGGTGAAGGCATTGGTTCCGCCGAGGCTTGGAATGTGGATGTTGATCTGGGTCATGATGAGATGCTTAAATTGATTTGCGAGGACAGGTAATGAATTGTAACAGAAAATAAATATAAAGATAATCTAACAAGAGCCCAAAAGATAGACTCATTGCCCTTTTAACGAGTCAAGGGCCATTTCTATATCGGCGGGTGGAGTAAGATAAATCGGAGTATTCGGACCGGAGTGTTCGGCGTAGACAACCCCGTGGAGAACCTCGAACGGTCGATCACTACGGAAAACGTGAAATCCGGAACAAAAGTGGATGATGTTGAACGTTATTGACTTGATGTATTACTTGCAGATGGTCAAGGAGCTCACGCCTTATCAACTACACCGCTACTAAGCCCCATAATGGATATCATACACTATCGATGTTCAATTGTTGCTTCCGTAGAAGTCATGTTTCTACGATATATCTCACTAAAGTTGAGACATGGAAGATGGTAGCTCGGGTTTCATACTTTGTTGTCGCCCATCATTGTTCAGAAAACTGGGAACTAGCCCTGGTGGCCTTACATTTAGAAGTAGCTTGATTAGATAATGTACAAATTGACTTGCTAATATTACATTCTGTCGCTTCCAGTCATTCACAGTTTCGACAACAAGGACCCGATAAGCGTGCGCAGTCCATCCAACGATACATCCTCCTTAACGCCCAATCGACGGCACTGCACCTCCAAAGTTTCCTTCTTCTTCCACCCATTGCCAACGACAACAATAACAGGGTATCCAATCAAATCTGCGTCACCAAGTTTCCAGCCCATACCCTTGTCGCGGTCATCGAGGATGACATCGACAGGGGCCGCGTCGTCGCCGGTAAGACTATCATAGACCTGATCCGCAACGGTTTCCAGCCCCTTTCCTGAAACCACCACAACCTCGTAGGGTGCCATAGCACGTGGCCAATTGAGTCCCTTCGAATCAGCAAGGCGGTTCGCCACTGCGGAGATCATACGCGAGACGCCGATACCATGGCATCCCATCTGCATAGGTACAATTTGTTCCTTGGCCGATGATTTCGCACCTGCATCCGCAACACCCTCGAGAAGAGCAGAGTTGACAGAAACAGACGCATTCAAGACTTTGCTGTATCGCGTCCCCAAGTGGAATGTGTGTCCTAGTTCCACGGCAGAGTGGCTAGTCAACGATCCATGCGCGCACTGCGAGCACTGGTCTCCGTCATGCACACGGACAAGGCTGAGTTTGTTTGAAGTCCCAGGGAATCGGTCCAGTTTGGAATAATCTATGTCTGAGGCCGTGCAGCCAACCTCCTGGAGGAGATCACTCAACGGCGGGCGCTGGTATACTCGAACCTGTGAATCATATAGATCCAACACGCGCGGCTTATGGGTGGAAGACTTGTTCGCCTTTACGTGGGCGGTCCATCGCTCTACTGGGTTCTCCACGCTCAGATCGAGGTCAATACCAGCGGCGGTGGCCACCGCCTTGACGGCGTGTGAGTTGACATGGCGCTCAACGGGCTCTGTCGCGCCGTTCTGCATTGAAAACTTGGGGTGCCAGCTCCGCACGATGGTGTTGCTATCGTGAGAGATAGCCATCCACAAGCCAGTTGAGATTGTGGGTCCCCCTTCGACAAGTGTATCATCGGTCTGGAAGCCAGGTGCCGTGGTCTGCTCAGACTCCTTAGAGCTGTGCGTCTTTCCGTCTGCAAGTTCTTCGTTATAGACGTGGTCACAGTGTGAGCAGCTGACCACTTCGTCCTCGCCCTTGGGGCTGATGAAGTGGTACTCATGGCTTAGTGAGCCACCCATATTCCCCGAGTCTGCTGCCGCGACCAGGTAGGGAATCTTGAGTTCGTTAAATAATTGAGTATAGGCATGTTTGACTGCGTCATATGTTTTCAGTGCTTCGCTGACACTGTAGTCGAATGTGTAGAGGTCTTTCATAATAAACTCTCGCCCGCGAAGCAGGCCCTGTCTGGGCCGGGCTTCATCTCTGTACTTTCGCGCTTCATTTATAATTCCGTCAGTGAAGTTCACAAGCAACAGACAAAGAAAGATTCTCACATATTTGATACACCCGCAGAGGCAGGCTCTTGTATGATGTCGTTAGATTCCCCACAAGTGTTGTAATTTCTTCCTCGTGGGTTGGGGCCAAGAGGAATGGGGTGTCTTTCCGATCATTGAATCGGAATAGCTAGTATGCATGTCAGTGATATTATGAAAAACAGTGGGTATGATCAACCCACTTCGGAGCCGTCGGTCAGTCTGCCAGACTGTCCCCATAGTTCTTGCGAGGATATCGAAGACAAAGAGACCTTGGATGCGCCTGAATTTGCTTTAGTTACGATCCCATGACAAACATAGGGTATATTTCCATACCGAGTGAGCGCATATGCTTGTCAATCAGGCGCTCAAGCTTATCTTGAACGCGTAGACCAAGTGGGAGTAAATGAAACACTCCAGAGTATGCCTAGGGGGCCATCAGAGATATTTACTTGGATATAAAATGTGACTGCTCACCTGTCGGAGGAAGCCACCTCGGACTAGCAAGTCATTGGCATCCTCTAGATCTCCGTTAACATCTGGGGATAGTCAATTCCTATCGGGGTTCTGAATGTCGTACCCTTTTCACCATCAACGGGCTTCTTGGAAATTCCACCAGTAGGGATCCAGATATTTGAAACACGGCTTCTGCCGTCAACCTTCATCGAGTCAGTACTCACTACTCACTATCAAGGGTTTAACCAATCTTTGGAAGCGCGTACATGAAGATTGCATCGCTGAACGCGCGGGCTCAACGCTAGCCGCCGCCCACCTATGGGCCCTGATAGAGGTCGTAGCCTAGAAATCATCGAATAAGATATTTTAAGGCGTCGAAAGCTATTATTTTGGCAATTGGGCTGTTGGCTAAACACAAAATAAATTGTAGAGCAAGCCGACTCTCCCTTCTCCGATGTTTCTTATCGTGTTGGTCCGAGCGCCCCGATAACCCGCCGCAAAAGATTTCTCCGTTCAATTTTCTTTCCTCCATCAGTCAACCACAAACAAAACACACCATGGCTGCAGGGAAAGGAAAGCGCTCTTCGGGCGCTAATGAGATTACTCCTGCGGCGAGCGTCTCGGCTCCCGCTGCGGAAACTATGCCATTCATGCCGGACGAGAGCGCCTTCGCAGGCCTACGACAAAAAATCGAACAGCGTTTGAAGAACCAGAATCAGAGCACCGGAAAAGGCAAGAAAGATAATACCAAGCCATTGGCCCCTACCCCCAATGTTTCCGCAAACAAAGGAAAACAATCACCCGCCAAGCCCGGCCGCCCTCAAGATTCTGCGCAAGGCAAGAAGCGGGATCGCAACGGCGAGGTGATTGCTCGCGAGCAGAACAAGGGTGGAATTACCAAGCAAGAAAAGCCCAAAGCTAGCAAGAAGGGCAACAACGACGACGAAACACTGCGCCAAGAAATTCTAGCTATGGGTGGTACAGAGGAGGATCTTGATCTACTTGATGGTGTCGACTCTGAGTCCGAAGTTGAGGGTGAGACCGGCAAGGTTGACGATGATCTTCGGAAGCAGCTCTCTAGCATGTTAGAGGCCTCAGGCCATGTCGTGCCCGAGGATCTGGCGGATGACGAAGTCGAAGATGTCGAAGAGGAAATAGAGAGCGAGGATGATATCGAGGACAGCGAGGACAATGCAGAGAGCAGCGGGCCTGAGTCCGATATTGAGGAAGCCCCCGCCCCGAAGGCAAAACAGTCTGAATCAGTAGTACCCAAGGAGTACTTGAAGCTGGTAAGTTGTGGATCGTCCTGGCACCAGAACGCGTTTTGCTAACATGATCATATAGAATGTTCTTCCTCGGTCCGACTGGTATAATATCCCTATGCCCTCCTCCGCCGGCGACACAAAACATATGAACGCCTTACCCCGCCATCTTATGGAGCGCGTCCACGAGCTAGCCAACAAATTGCTACAGGAAGAAAATGAAGAGTATGCGGCCGCCCAGAGAGCATCTGCTTCTTCTTCCCACAAGTTCTACTCCACTATTATGGCGTCTGGTACCCTGAGCGATAAAATTTCCGCCTTGACTCTTAACGTTCAAGAGTCGCCTTTGCACAACACCAAGGCACTGGAGACCTTGATTGGTCTCGGAAAGAAGCGTAGCCGTGCGCAGGCAGTTGAAGTGCTGCGATCATTGAAGGATATGTTCGCGCAGGGTACTCTGCTGCCCAGCGACCGACGATTGAAGTCTTTCACCAATCAGCCTGGACTCGTCGCAGCATTCCAAGGCGCTGGTGGACGGTGGAACGAGAAAGACCCTCTTCCGGGTGGTTTGAAAAAGAGCGAGCTGATTGTGTGGGCCTTTGAGAACATCGTGAAAGATCAATTCTTCGAAGTTATCAAGATTCTCGAGATCTGGTGCAATGACGAGATTGAATTCTCGCGGACCCGTGCCGTCAGTTACGTCTACGAACTTCTCAAGGAGAAGCCCGAGCAGGAGACCAATCTTCTACGACTTTTGGTCAATAAGCTCGGAGATCCCGGCAAGAAAATTTCCTCTCGGGCATCATACTTGTTGCTGCAACTCATGCAGTCGCATCCTATGATGAAGCCGGTTATCATCAAGTCAGTGGAAGAAGTGCTGTTCCGCCCTGGCCAGAGCTCTCACGCCAAGTACTATGCTGTGATCACTCTGAACCAGACCATCTTGAGACTGAAGGAAGAAAAGGTGGCAGCTCAGCTGCTGGACATCTACTTTGGACTGTTCCTCGTGCTTTTGAAGCCCTCCCACCAGGGCAAGCCTGCTTCCAACGGGAAGCCTGCTCCCAAGGGGAAATACAACAAGCATGGAAAGGGACCGAAGGGCAAGGGCGACGATGATGCTACTAAAGGACAGGCCCAGGACGATGAAATGCGGGAGAAGCTGATCTCTGGTGTTTTGACTGGTGTCAACCGTGCTTATCCTTTCACTGACTCTGATTCCGAACGGTATGTTTTCTTTCTAACACCATATTCCTCCCTACAGTATACTAACTTCTACTAGCATGTCCAAGCACCTCGATACATTGTTCCGTATCACACACTCCTCGAACTTCAACACCAGCATTCAAGCTCTCATGCTGATTCAACAGCTCACGGTGTCTAACCAAGTCTCCGGCGACCGCTTCTACCGCACTCTGTACGAGTCCTTGCTGGACCCCCGCGTGGCCACCTCATCAAAGCAATCTCTCTACCTCAACCTCCTATTCAAGTCTCTCAAAAATGATCTCAACGTCCGCCGAGTTAAGGCATTCGTGAAGCGTCTTGTTCAAGTACTTGGCATGCACCAACCTTCTTTCATCTGCGGTGTCTTCTTCATGATCCGCGAGCTCGAGAAGACCTTCACAGGCCTTTCGTCCTTGGTTGATCAGCCCGAGGAGAACGACGATGATGATGAAGAGGTCTTCCGTGACGTCCTCGATGAGGATGACGAACAATCGGAACCTGCTCCTGTTGTCGAAGCCAAGAAGCAGAACAACGTATACGATCCCCGCAAACGAGATCCCGAGCACAGCAATGCCGACCGGAGTTGTCTTTGGGAATTGCTGCCTTTCACCACTCACTTCCATCCTTCCGTCTCTCTTAACGCTACCAATCTGCTTGAGCACAACGCCATGAGTGGCAAGCCAGATCTGACTCTGCACACTCTCACTCACTTCCTCGACCGCTTCGTGTACCGCACGCCCAAGGCCAACGCCAGCTCCCGCGGTGCTTCTATCATGCAGCCCCTGGGTGGTGGTGACGCCGTCGACCGGTTGGTGGAGGCTGGTAAGAAGACACAGAACCAGCTACCGCTCAACACCGAAGCCTTCTGGAAGAAGAAGGCCAATGATGTTGCCGCGGAGGATGTCTTCTTCCACGAATACTTCACTCGTGTCAACAAGGACAAGGAGAAGGTGCGTTCCAAGAAGAGCAAGGACGTCGATGCCGAAGATCAGTCCGACGAAGGTGTCAGCGGAGACGAGGATGAGATCTGGAAAGCCCTTGTCGACTCTCGCCCCGAGCTGGAAGCCGACGAGGACAGCGACGACGATCTCGACATGTCCGACTTGGAATCCGCCTTGGACTCCGGCGAAGATGTGGAAGGTGCGGACGAGGACGATGACAACTCCGACGGTGGCGTCATCTTCAACGACGAGTCCGATGTTCCTTCCGACGAGGAAATGGCCGAGTTCAGCGAGCCCGAGGAAGCTGCGCCCCCGGTCAAGACCAAGAAGGCCGGCAAGAAGCCCTCCAAGGATGCCGAGGAGGACTCGGACGACTTCGACATGGATGTCTCGGACGACGATGCCTTCATCGACAGCGACGAGGACCTGCCATCGGATGTGGAATTGGGTGGAGTGGATATCGAAGAGCCCGAGAAGCCCGCCGATGCTGCTGCCCCCGAATCGAACCGCAGCAAGCGTCGCAAGCTCAAGCAGCTGCCCACTTTCGCCTCCGCGGACGATTACGCTGCGCTGTTGGACGCCGAGGAGGATGGGATGTAATCTGTTTATGCTTGCACAGAAAGAGTTCGATTATTTCTTACCCCCCTCCGTGGGGGCCAAAATTTCTGTTTTGCATCTGGAGTTGTTACAGGTTGCACACACTCTGCCTTTTTCTCATTATTCCTCATTTCTCATTGTTGTCTATATCTATCCTATCTACTATCTATTCCGTCTATGGACGCTGCAGTCAATACAAGCTCTTTGGAATATGCCCAGACCCAGACCTATGTTGTAACAAGCCTGCTGATCAATAAACCAAGCCTTACCCCTCTCTAGGCAAAAGTACGTAGTCCTATAGGACAGCTCTGGGATCCAATCAAAGGGGTACGCTTTATACTGCTGGTAAATTTTGGGTTTCAGCAATGTCGCAAGGGATACGATACGGAGGACTCCGTACTCCGTGCATACCAAATATCTCAAACTATATTGTAGTAAAATATCGCGCATGATAAGGTAATAACTAGTGTACAAAAGTACAAAGGAGATAGCGAACATGGTATTAGACACCGAAGGCATCTAAATAAGCTCCGATCTTTCTGTGGCTTGCAAGCCCCCCAAATCCCTCGACACCACACGGAGTACGCCGTGTGTGTGCCCTGTGGATCTTGATGCCATCGCTGTGGGTTCGCACGCAAGAGCGGCTGATGGGGCCGAGGGCCAGAACGTTCAATGTCCAGGATTGTTTACCGTTTTTATACCAGTATTCTATGTTTTCTTTTGTCAGATATCATGCCAGATATGTATCTTGGAATATCTAGGAATACCTTGGACACTACTCCGTATTCGTAACATATTTCCTCTACCGGGCCCATCTTAGCTGCCGCCGCTTTTACGAGGGCGCTCAGAGTCAGGCTCACGGAGTAAATTTCAGTCCGGGCTCAAATACACCACGTGATAAAACCGGAAGTCCAATGAACGCTCACTAAGCGCCCAGTGATTGTGATTAAAAAGTATTATAGAGCAGAAACTTGAAACTTATAGTAATAATATCATTAAAGTCAAATACACGCTGAAAGCTAGCTCTCTCTCATCCCTCGATTGTGAAGAACGGGGTGTTAGCTGAGACTAATCAAGCAAACGACGAAAAAAACACGTCATTGATGCTCGTGTTCTGTTGATGCTCGGTTCCCCGCCGGTAGGGTATTCAACAGGGCGGGACTGGTTGATGTTTCGCCGCTAATAATTGTTGAATCCTTGATTTCCTGTGGGAGAATGAACCCTCCTTGAACTAGAGCGTATTGTTTCTGATTCCTTTCCCCAACGATATGGAAGGAGACAGGACTGCTGGAAGTTCTGAAACACCACTGCTAGGGCTGTCATGTCATGCACTATATATATCGGAGCCTGGACAATCTGAGCGTAACGCTCAGATATAATGGTCTTTTGGCCTAGTTTGTAACTCGCCAGTCCAGGGGCAGGTTGTAACAAGGGCGGCCGTATCCGATGGGCGGCCTAAACAGAGGGGGTCCCCGAAGTTCCTTCTGCTGAGGCCATTGAACGTTCGTATGCCACAGAAGAAACACGTTGTTCTGCTTTCGGATTTTGTCCCAAGAGTAACCTGTCCCAATCACGGCTGCCCTGCGGAACAGATTCGAGTTGATGATGCCCCCTAGTTCTAGTGTTTTGAGTAACGATATAACAGTCTTGTCCATCCAAGGCTTCCGAATAGCTCGCCCACCCTATCACCGACGGATAGCCAGGAGGGCTGACCACATCAGGAAGCGAACGACCTGAAATCAAACATAGGTCGTGATTGTAACCGGCAGGGTATTGCAAGCCGGAAGCAAAGGGGAAGATAAGGATGATTCATTATACTAGCTAGCGCGATCCAACCACAATCCTACCTAGGTCAGGTGATGACAGGTCAGGTGACTTACGGTGACGTCACGATGACAGGTCAGGTGACTTACGGTGACGTCACGATGACAGGTATGGTTTGTCGTTGCTTAGGGTATCGTACATATGGGTTATAGTTCCGATCTGGTAGAGTTAGAGCTGGGAGTGATACAAGGGTAAAACTGACTCGGGGAACATACAGTTCTGTTAGACACGCACGAACTAGGCAGAATGATAGGCGTTCAACAATCTGAACGATGGAATTTTCGTATGCGGAGCTGATGTGATTGTGATTCTGTTAGTACGAGATCAAGTTGTGAAACAAGCCTAGTCGGCCGGAATATGCCCTCGACCCATAATGTGTGGGAAAGAAGGAAAGTGAAGTGAGAGGACGAGGAGAAAGACCCTTTTGAGATTTTCGTGATGTCAGGCCAACCTTGTACTTTGATTTCGTATAGCCATGGCCCATGATTGAATTATTCCTTCTTCAACTACCCTCTCTATAATACAATATGATTCAATTCAGATTCACTTTAGATTCACTTTAGATTCACTTTACATTCACTTCAGATTCACTTCAGATTCAATTCAGATTAGAAGTCCCTATGCCCATTTTGAACGGTATTTTCTAAGCATCGGCAGGCTTCAATTAATAACTACAACATTAGTATTTGTAAAGTAAGAGTAGATGTAAATTACTGCTGGCAATATGAACCAATCAGTCGCCCGTAGACACCAAGGACAACACCAAGGAGAATTAAGCTTACGGTTGTGGGGCACATTGGCCAATCGGTTAGAGCCGAGGCCGAGACACGTACTGTACTTCAGATCAATCATGTCGCTATGTAGGCAGTAACAATAGGAAAGGAAAGCAAACCCTACCAAACTGCGTAGGAAGTCGAGCAAGCAAGACAAACGTGGAGAAAGGGACATAAAAGCCAATTAACTCCTCCTCTCGAACTCTCTCTTCTTTTTTCCCCGACCATCATAAATTCTGCCGGAAAACGGCAGTTTCAATTTTTATAGTCAATATTCTTTCTCACACAACCCATCACCACCTCTCACCATCGCCACACCCTCTTCAGGTTCGTCACTTGATCACTTCATCTTGAATTTTGCTGACCTCACTTGGCACTTTCAGTCCATCTCACCACCTCACTACAATCACATCATCACGAGAGTAGGAATCATCTTCAGGTTCGTCACTTGATCACTTCATCTTGAATTCTGCTAACCTCGCAGAACACCATCAGTCACAAAAATGACTGATCACAAGCAACAAGGCGGGAGGTCTCACGAGACCGACGACCCTTTCACAAACCCCATCAACGCAGAGAACCGAACCAAAAGTGAGACCATCGATGTAAAAGCCCGAATTGTTCTCCTGGACAGTGAGGGCGATGCGGTTGGAGATTGGGGTAACAACGAAGAGGTCCCAGCCGTCGTTCTGCACATCTTTTTCCACAATGACTCGTATGAGAACCGCATCGATGTTCGAATCGTACATCGTCGGGAGAAGGGTTCAATGAAACAGGCACCTGCTGCAGAGAACATGTTCTTTCGCACCTATGCGGATCAGATCGAGTATCTAAAGAAATGGCTCATCGTTGAGGTAAGACACCGCATTCATTCCACCTTTGACCCGAGAGAACTTGCTGACAGTGATTCAAAGAACCATACGTTCAGAAGCTGCCCAATGCGGAAGAATTGAGGTTTTTATACGATATTGATCTTAGCAATATTAATCTGATAGATGAGGTTGATAGTCACATGATATTTTTAATTATATAATCACATGATTACGTAAATTGGTGTGCAAAAATTATGTAAGTTGGTGTGCACGTATCAATTCCCCTCGGGATCCTGATGATTATGTAATACTCAGAGGCGTGCTCAGTTCTACTTAGTGAGCAAAAAGCGGCAAGGCCTGAGCACTAAAGCGGAAAGGTAACGCCAAGAAGTCATGTGCATGAACAGACCCTGAGTCAGCAGCACGTGGTATGTATCTTTGTTGCCTCAGGCAGAAAAAGCAAAAAGAAAGTCAATGACCACTTTGCCGATCCTTCCATAAATTACATAGTACCAAATCAAACTCTTTGAAAATACAATCCCTGATCAAATATACCACGTTTCCACTATTCCATGCTAAATCCATGTTCGTGAGGCACGGTATGCATGGATTCGTTGAGCTGGATGGATTCATTCGACAGCCATCCGCATGCGGGGCCGCCACAGTCCACTCGATGCAAAGAATATCGCACGATATGGATATGCGGGGCGCAACCGACCTTGCCTTAGTGGGTTTAAGTACATTCTGAGACTCCAATAACTTGGCAAGCTAAGCTCCTGGCCCCCACCCCCCCTTGGAAAAGAGTGCGGATTCGGGATGTCCGTGGAGTCTTGATATCAAAAGAGGAAAAAAAGATGGGAAAAAGAGGAAAAAAGAGGAAAAAAAATTTGTATATTGACACCTGGATGTACTGGCAAAAATCAGTACCATGGACTACAGTCTCGATCTTCAAGCCCAATGGTCTGGATCCAAGTTCCCTGAGAACTCAGGTACTTTGACTTCATCAGGTCCTAAGCACTGTGTCCCTTGGCACACCCTGCCGCAAGCCACGGCTTCGGCTGACAATTTGCCTATTGCGACTGTTGCTTGGCGTCATATTACTACATTTAGCCTGGTTGATTTGGTTGATTTTATTTTACTTTCCGGATGTCAAAGAGTTCCACTCGAGGTCAGAAATGACGGTATTCTCCAGATACCCAAAATTAATAGATTACCATGCAGATGCGATCGCGCCATACGGAGGGTACATGGTATTCTACTATACTTCGAGTTTTTTTTTTTTTTCTTTTCTTTTCTTTTCTTTTTTTCGTTTCCTTTTCCTTTTCTACATTTCATCTCTCTCCTCTATTTCTTCCTTTGCATCTCTTCTTTTTCCCACTCTTCGATCCAAGTTGAGAATTGCTTGCAGTTCAGGGAATACTACCTCAGGTACCCGCATTTGCCCTAATCCGTCCAGCTCTGATCGCTTCACCTTCCAACACGCCGATCATCCCCATAATTAAATCATTGACTGTAAGTGTTTAACCGGCGCATCCGTCCAAAAAGAAGAGAGAGAGAGAGAGGAAAAAAAAAAAAATCAATCACAGAAAAAGAACACCATCCGCTTATACGCGACCAGTCTCCTATCAATTATCTTCTTGAGGAGCATTACATGCATCTGCAAATCTTCAACTCTCCTCTCGACTCCACCGAGTTCCGACAAGCGCGGTTCGTCCGCTCTTCAAAATAAATAAAAAATGGCTGTACCAAATGGATCGCCAAATCCTGTCAGCTGGGACCATGACCGGGACCACAACAGCGTCGAGCTGTCCGACAAGTCCGAGCAGGAGCCCAAGCTGAAGGACTTCGACATTGAGGGCCAGGGCCGCCGTAGCTCGCAGCATAATGTCACTGCTCTCGACGCATCCTCAACCACAGAAAGCATCGGTCGCCAGATTGAGATGGAGTCCGAGAACACAATCAAATACCGCACGTGTAGTTGGCAAAAGGTGCGCTTCGATTAGACCCGATAAGGAAGTTTGGGCCTGATTGACTGATCTTTTATATTTTGAATAGACTGCGGCATTGCTTTTCTCTGAGTACATTTGTCTGGCTATCATGTCCTTCCCCTGGTCATACTCCATTCTGGGTCTGGTTCCCGGTTTGATCTTGACCGTGGTTATTGCCGGCATTGTCCTGTACACTTCGCTGATCACCTGGTATGGTACCCGTTCAATGGCTGCTACCCCGTAGTAAGCCTCGGTGCTAATGTCTATATAGGAGATTCTGTCTGCGACACCCTGAAGTCCGCGACGTGTGCGACATCGGTCAGTATCTATTCTGGGACTCCAAGATTGCGTGGTGGGCCACAGCAGTCATGTTCCTCCTGAACAACACTTTCATCCAGGGCCTGCACTGCGTGGTGGGTGCCGAGTACTTGAACACGATGTCCAACGGCGCAGTCTGCACAGTCGTCTTCTCGTTCATTGTCGCCATCATTTCCTGGTGTTTCTCGCTTCCTCGCACATTCAGTACGCTATCTAAAGTCGCAACCCTCTCTGCATTCTTCACCTTCATCTCCGTTGTCCTGGCTGCCGTGTTCGCGTCTATCGAAGACCACCCGGCAGGATACTCGGCGGCACAGGGAGAACCCATTGTGCTCGCCATTCCTGCCAAGGGCACATCATTTGTGAAAGGCATGAATGCCTTTTTGAATATCAGCTATACCTTCATTGGCCAAATCACCCTTCCCAGTTTCATCGCTGAAATGAAGGAGCCCCGCGATTTCTGGAAGTCCGTCACAGCCGTGACAATCGCCGAGATTATCGTCTTCAGCGTTGTCGGCGCAGTCACCTACAACTACGTCGGTAACCAGTACATGGTTGCGCCGGCCTTCGGCTCCATCGGCGATGACATGTTCAAGAAGGTCTCCTTCTCATTCATGATCCCGACTATCATTTTCCTGGGCGTATTGTACGCCTCCGTCTCAGCCCGTTTCATCTTCTTCCGCCTGTTCGAGGGCACCCGCCACAAGGGCAACAACACTGTTGTTGGCTGGGCTGCTTGGGGTGGAATTCTTGCCGCGCTTTGGCTTGCCGCCTTTATCATTGCGGAGGTCATTCCCTTTTTCTCCGACTTGTTGTCTATTATGAGCGCCCTCTTTGATTCTTTCTTCGGATTCATTTTCTGGGGTACGGCCTATATCCGCATGCGCGCTGAAGACCACGGACCCCGTTTCTTTATGGTCCGTGGAATTCGGGGCTGGCTTGGATTCATTTTTAATGTCTTCTTAATTATCGTTGGTTTCTTCTTTTTGGGACCTGGAACATACGTAAGTGATAACCCCTGTCTGGACTGGCTTTCTCTTGTTCTTTCTTCTGGTGCTAATACATATTCCTCCTAGGCCGCTGTTATGTCTGTCGTCAGCAGCTACGCGGACGGCACCGTCGGCGGTGTTTTCACCTGTGCCAGCAACGCACTGTAAACTCCCCGCAGGGCGGGGAATTTGTATCTTTTTTTTTCATCTTCATCTTCGCATTTGGATCTCTTGTGCACGTTATTTTCGACCTACCGGGTCATAGACTAGACATCGGTGGCTTATAAGTTATGACTGATGACCGAAAAGCAAAGTGGCGGATAATTGTGGATTACACATACCACTTAAACACCTTTGGGGTATGAGGAATAGTTTGTCTTCCCTTTTTCAGATGGATACGGATCCTGTCGCAGGCTTTCAATTGCTGTGTATAGCTTGACGGAAAGCCTGGATCTTGGGGCTTGCTCCCCTATATGTATATTTTTATCCCCGCATTCTCTAATGCAGTTGTCAGGTTCTAGTTCAATGCCGGCGATCGGCTTGGGGGTCGCAGTTTGGCTCTCCGTGTATGATTTGCCATCGCCGCGGCAATACTCCGATGGCCTTTTGGTCTACCAATCAATGTAGCCATGTACCTGACTGCAGGACGCAATCGCCTCCAATGGAGAACACAAACGAGAATTCTCCCATAATTATACAATTGCTAACAGACTCTACGTGGAAATAGGCCGATGATATAGTGAGGCTCTAAGAGCTATATATCAGCCTCCTGTAGAACGTCCGAATCGGGCAACAAGCGACTCCCCGATCGCCTATCACCACGTGACTTTCCCGCGATGCTTCCCCGACGGCGGATTGGTGAGTTCTCGTGGTTCATTTATTTCTCTTTTCTTCTTTTCTTTCGTCAATTCAATTACTCTAGCATTGATTCACCATGTCAAGCGTCCGTATTCTCACACGAGGTGTTGACCTCGCGGCGGCGAGGGCCGCCACCCTCAACCTTCCCCGCGTCTCTATCGGCTCCACCGTACTTCGGCGGGAGCTCTCCTCCGCGGCTATTGTGCGACCAACAGTCCGTCAGTCATTGAAAGCCAATGCGCCAGTCGCGGCCGTAGCTTCGCGTGCTGTAAACCAGGCTGTGCGCTATGCCTCTAACTCGAGCGAGCCCCTCAACAAGACACAGCTCTATGACTTGCACATGGAGCATGGAGCTAAGATGGTGCCCTTCGCCGGGTTCGATATGCCTTTGCAATACGCAGATTTGAGCCATGTGGAAAGCCACATGTGGACTCGCGAGAAGGCCAGTCTTTTTGATGTGAGCCACATGTAAGCCAACCTCTTCCGAGCCAAAACAAACGCCGCAATGACTAACCAAGTTCCCCGTCTATAGGGTCCAGCATCAACTCAGCGGCCCCGGGGCCATTGATCTCCTGAAGAAGGTGACTCCTTCCTCAGTAGACAAGCTCGCCCCCAACACCTCCACTCTCTCTTGCCTCCTTGAAGAAGGCACCGGCGGCATGGTCGACGACTGCGTTATCACCCGCCGCAGCGAAGACACCTTCTACTTCGTCACAAACGCCGGCCGCCGCACAGAGGACCTGGCCTTCCTAACAGCCGAGATCGAAGCCTACCGCTCCAAGCATGGCGCCGACAGCCTCAAGTGGGAGATCCTCGGAGACCGCGCGCTGGTCGCGCTACAAGGACCCCTCGCCGCCTCCGTCCTCCAGCCCCTCATCAACACCGCAAACACCCCGGCCTCTGAAACCGACCTGAGCACCCTCTACTTCGGCAATTGCCGCGAGCTGTACCTCACCCTGCCCGACGGCAGCGCAACCGCCCACCCTCTCCTCATCACCCGCACCGGCTACACCGGCGAAGACGGCTTCGAGATCTCCATCCCGACTTCCGGCGCCGAATCCCTCCCCCGACAGGTCACCGAGCTCCTCCTCGCCGACAGCAGCAAATCCCGTCTCGCCGGTCTGGCAGCCCGTGACTCTCTCCGTCTTGAGGCAGGCATGTGTCTCTACGGCCACGATATCTCCACCTCGCAGACTCCACCCGCCGCGGCCCTTGGCTGGGTCGTTGCCCGTGATCGTCGCGACCCTGCCACTGCTACCTTCAACGGTGCCTCCGTTATCCTTTCCCAACTCGCCAGCCCGAAGACTATGCCCCAGCGTCGCGTCGGACTGTCTGTTGAGAAGGGCCCCCCTGCTCGTGAGGGAGCTCTTGTCGTGGACATCTCTGACCCAGCGAACCCCGTTGAGGTTGGCGTTGTCACCTCCGGTCTGCCGAGCCCGTCGCTTGGTGGTGCTAATATTGCTATGGGATATGTCAAGCAAGGGCTTCACAAGAAGGGTACCGAGCTGGCTGTTAAGGTCCGCAATAAGGTCCGCAAGGCTACTGTCGTCGGTATGCCTTGGATTGAGAGCAAGTTCCATCGTCCTCAGTAAAGGATAGATAGTCTATTCTTCTCCTTTTAGGTTCTTGGTTTGTGCTGTTCGGTTGTGTTCCTTTCTGAAATGGAGGGTCCCTACTTGTGCGAAAGACTAGCGTTTCGATGATTTTTATTACTTGGCCTTGTAAATATGTTTCCGATTTTATGACTGATATTTATTATATCAAAAGACATTCCGATTTCACATTTTGATTATATGCTAGCTCTGCTCGCGCAAATACGTAAAGTCAGAAGAACTCGGTAACCATGACCCTGGTGGTCTTTGGATAGCGACCAGGTCCAATGTGTAGGTACTCACCATCATCTTGAGTCTCCGCCCTAGGTGTTCATGTGATGTGAGTCTCACTCATGTGGGTTGAGAATAATGACCTTTCGCCCATCAGGGTAGCATTAGCAATAATGTGCCTGAGAATATGTTCAACGCAAACAAATGATACTATAAGGATAAACTACCTACCAAATGCGGAGGCCGAGGAAGCAGGTACCTCCAGGGTTACAAGCAGAACAGCTTTGAATCAACGTACCAAGCTCCCTGTATCCACATGATGATCAGGAGGCAAAGCACGCTTCGATCCAAGACCATCAAAATCACCAAACCGCCCACCCTCACCAACATTGGCCCACCTGGGGTCCCTCACAGCCTAATCATCACCACGGACCCCAGCTTCCGGCGCCAAAGAAGGCGGCAAATCCTCCCGTTTAGTCCCCCACTCACTCTCCTCCTTTCCAAGAACAAGAACCAACTCCCGTCCCTCGGTGAAGAAATCATGACCGATCCAATTCTTGGTATAAGGCTTCCCATCCAGGGTAACAGACTGAATAAACCCATTCCCACCAGCAGTACCGCCTGTAGCATTAGCCGTGTTATACTGAGCCCAGTTAACCGTCTTCAGCGTTGCCGTTTTCCCCGTCAGCGGGGAGACAATACTAACGGACTCGAAGAATGGCGCCGTGAGTAGGTACACGCTCTGTCCTGGGTTGGGGAATAATCCCATCATCGCCATCGCGACGAATGAGCCCATTGCCCCCGAATCGTCGTTGCCTGGTAGTCCGGCTGGCGTGGGCGAGAAGAAGTCGGGGATATAGGTGCGCACGCGGGATGTGGACTTTGCCGGACGCCCGGCGTAGTGGTATTGGAAGACTGTTAGGAAGGCGGGCTCGTTGCCAATGTAGGTTATGTTTTGGTCATGGAGGTAATCGAGGCGGGTGACGAAGTTGGTGGGGCCGCCTAGGAGGGATACTAGGGTTTGCATATCGTGGGGGACGAAGCTACGGCGATGGTTAGAAGGGGCTGAGGGGCTGGGGTTGGGGGTTTCCAAAAGAGAATCGAGGACTTACAATTGATACTCCCAGATGCTGGATTCAAAGGTTTCGCCTGCAGTGTTTTGTAGTGAGCAGGCGTGTCCACTCTGGTCGATGTTCGAACATGCGAGGGGATCTTGGACGCCCCATGTTCCATTCAGATACTTTGGCTGAAAGAAACCGTTAAATCCAGTATCCTTTCCTTGCCAGAGAGAGGCCTGGTCATTCTTGAATAGGTTTTGCCAGTATCGTGATCTTGCCTCGTACCGCTTTGCATCGGCCGTCTTGTTTAGGCCCCGAGCCATTTGCGAGATAGCGAAGTCGTTGTACGAATACTCGAGTGTGCGTGAAATGCTGCGCGTCATTGTGCCGAACCCCTCGTAGTCAAAGTCTTCCACGGGTATATAGTGTAGATCCTTCCAGCTGCGTAGGCCACCGCGGCCTTCGCTAGACCAATCATATGGCTCCTCCTCGGCGTCCTTCTGCACGGCTGCATACCCGGCATCCCAATCAATGCCATCTCTGAGGCCTTTCAGGTAAACATCTGCCAGGACGT
This sequence comes from Penicillium thymicola, assembly GCA_030142185.1. NCBI lineage: Eukaryota > Fungi > Ascomycota > Eurotiomycetes > Eurotiales > Aspergillaceae > Penicillium > Penicillium thymicola. Next base: position 59,149 of record LACB01000026.1, read on the forward strand.
TGTCGGCGTTAGAACCTCCTTGTGTGTGACCTTTGCACAGTGACATTCGGCAGTCCGGCAGCCAGCCTAGATGACGCTGGGTATCGATGAGGGAGCGCACCATCTGCATTACCGAGGAGGGATCAAAGATAGTGAGGAACGGAATTTGAGAACGGAAAGAATCCCAAAGACAATAGAACGAATCAAAGTAAGGCTCGCTGCTCTGCCATAGTGGGTTCTCGCCTGTGTAGTTCTGCGGGTTGATCATAGTCCTGTAGATTCCACTATAGAAATTGGACAGTACGGATGCATCCATATTTGTTCGTGAGACACGGATTGGACGCATCTTTTCTGTCCATTGCTCGACTGCTGTCTGGCGAGTTGCGTTGAAGTCGAAGTGTGGAATCTCAGACTCGGCATGAGCACAAGCTTGCTCTGTGCTGATGAAGCTAACGCCAACTCGAGCGAGGACTGTATTGTCCGGAGCAGACTTGAAGCGGACAAACCCACCACCCTACGGAATCACGGTCAGCGCTCTCTGTATGAAAAGTAGAAAGCCCTCCGACTCACCGGAAGCGGGTATCCATTGATACTGCGTGATATTTTCAAATCATGAACACCAGAACTAGCGCGGGAATTAACAAAGATACCGCTGTCTCGCTGGGCTGCAGGGCTTTTGAAGTCCGCACAGAAATGCAGGACGTATGTTCCCGATCCAAAGCTAGGAGCGAACCGCGCATCACCGGTCATTCGACCCGTCGTGTTGTCCACCGAGATAGTCGCATTGTCCTGACGGGAGTTCGACAGATCAGTGAGATCCAGCAAAATTAGCGGACTGGCGCTTGTATCATGTGGAAACTGGAAGCGAAACAGGGAAGTGTGGTGCGCAGTTGTCATATCAACCTGGGCGCCCGATGCCAGCTCTATAGCAAAGTATCCTGGATGTGCCTGGACCGAGTCGGCCTTATACTTGGTCTTTCGTTGGTTCTTCGGGTAGATACAGCCATTCACATCATCGCCGGCACATTTCGCGTAGGGAAAGAGAGGGAAATTGCCTAACGAAGGATTGCCCCCAGTGCCTGAATCGTGCATGTTGGAGAATCCGGTGACACTGCCGCCCTCGTGTGCGAAGCCTCCTTGGTTGGATTCTGAGTCTGTGTCGGCGACGGCTTTCGCCATGCCGTATGGCAATGAGGCGCCTGGAAACACATTGCCTGGGGAGAATTGGTTGTTGGTATGTAGTTGGACTTATTTGGTTGTTCGAACTTACCTCCGTTGGCACTGCCGATCAACGGATTGATGTATTGTAGGACATCGTAATCTTCCACTGGAGAGATATCTGCAGCAGTAACTAGGACGCGACTTAAAGCTAGCCACAATAACAAATATGGCGGCATTATTTAGGTTGGATGAACATAATCGAGCGCGTTGGGAAGGTCTGGTATTTGGATACTCCCCTGCTTCATCTCGCACCTGCCCGGTATGCGTGCCCCTGGTGATCCCTGTCTGTTGCATTCCGTTCTGCATATTCCCGTATTGGATCTGGGGATGAATTTGACATTGTTGAGGGTAGTGCGAGGGTGTACTGGAGGTTGATTGGTGAGACTCGTGTACCCTGACTGTTAGGATTGAGAAATCGTCCAAGACAACCTTGGAAGTTGGATCAATCTCCAATGCCTTGTGGTCATAGGCTTCGTGAAATTCCTAGTAGAAACCTTGTTTATTATGAGAATACCTATAAGATATTTCTCCGTAAGTTCTACATATCGTGTAAAGATAAGCAGTTAAGAAAGTCCTGGAGGACGTCCGGAATCAACAAGAACGCACTGTGTAACAAGGTTGTGTCAGCTCAGATTGGATATCAAAGTCGCAAAAAGGTGGGCATCCATATTATCATCATTTCCACTAATTGTGTTCGCCATGCCTTTTATTTAAAGGTTAAATCCTAAATATATAATATAGTGTTTTCACAAACGTCAATCCAAGTCTTTCATTGCCAACCATTTTCAAGCTTCTGGCGGTAATCTGTAATCAGTTCAGAAGTAACATCGTTTCCCCCACAAACCACGATTACAACTCGACTATCCGGTGTGAGATCTGTCATGACTTCCCTTATCCTATCTAACCCAACTTGAACACTTATCCCGCAGGCCAGCTCGACCTCCAACCGCAGCTCATCGCATAAACGCACAACTCCCCTCGCAGCATCGGCATCAGTACCCACAATACTAGTGACTTCGACACCAGGCGGAGGGGATTGCACGTTTTTCAGCGTCTGTTGTGCCACGCAGAGTGCCCCTAGGGTGATTGCCTGCGATGTAACTGCAGGTATGGGCTGCAAAGAACCTATGCGTAGCGAATGCGCTAGCGAGTCCGCCCCAGCTGTTTCAACGGCAAGGATTCGGACTTTCTTCCGAAGTGTTGCCGGTTGATAGGTTGGCAAATGCCTCTCAAGGCCTTCGATAATTCCGTTCAAAAGCCCACCACCACCAACGCTGCAAACGATTGCATCTGCTGGGAATGGACGATAGGTATCGGGATTGCCGTCCACGTTGTCCCTTGGAGGTAACTGTTTGACCAATTCATCAACCAGAGTCCCCGCACCTTGCCAAATATCGTGGTGGTCGAATGGTGGCACATAAATGTTCCTAGCCAGGATATCTGGTTTGCTGTCCTGATTTTGATTTTCGATAAAAGTTTCCCGCATATACGCGTCAGCTTCGAACCAACTGGCGCCATGGCGGATAACATTGGAAGCCCCTGCAGCGCGTAACTTTTTGATCATCATAGGCTTCGCGCTAAGGGGAACAACAACAGTACAAGAACAACCGAGATCCCGAGCGGCTATAACTGCTGCCAGCCCTGCATTGCCTGCCGAGGAGCTGAAAAAATGTAGGGTCTTGCCATTGTTTGATGGATCGGAAAGAGAAGTGAGGATCAAGTTTCCAATGCCCCTGAACCATTTTTGATTCTGATTAGACCTTGTTTGACGCGCTGCAGTACAGAATGCCGGACTCACCGTGATTTGAACGAGCCAGAAGGTTGAAGGGACTCCAGCTTGAGGAAAATTCTACTATATTTATTCTTCAGTGCCGGAGCATTGGAATGATGAAAATAAAAAGGCAAATCTTACCATCCGGCAGCCTTTGAGAGTGTTGCGGACTCGACCAAAGGTGTCTCAATCCAGGGCTTCTTCAATTGTTCTAAAGCGACATGGTCCATTTTCAAGCAATTTGAAGCCAAAAATGCAAGACTTCCCAATAAAGTCTTCTCGAGAAAATCCGGAAATATGTAACCTTCGTAGGATAAGCCAGCAATTTATATTTTGGGGCGGGAACATGAGGCCCCTACGGGCGACTAAAGGGATCACCGTCACATAACTCTCTCATTGGTTTATATTGCCTGGCAGTAACTTAGATCTACGCCCACTTTACAAAAACTAGGTAGTAGTCTTGAACCTAGATGATGCCTTATAATGCCTAAATACCTAGATTATTAGGTCAATAATCTTAATGCCTTAGAAAATATATACCAAATGTTGATACTATTCAAATCATGCCAGGGGCTGTGTCTTTGAACAGCCACAACACCGAATTGGGTAATACCTATATATAGAAACGTGATCTATATGGTTTATGTTTTTTGCCGCCTTTATATATATAAAAAAAGGATATATAAAGAGATATCTAGAAAGACAACTAGGAAGACCCTAAGAAGAATATCTAAAAAAGAAGATCTAGTAAGGTGTTAGTATATGCTTATATATAGTATGCCTAATACTATATTTTTCTAATATTGAAATTTAGAAGGAAACCTAAGGATGGACCTAAAGCCGTCTAGTTAGAGTCTTTCCTTTAATAACACGGGAATTTGAGACCTAGTATAACCCGCTATAACGTCTACCGCCGCCTTCCTCGCCCGTACTAAGAAAGTCACACTAGGAGTAACTATTAGGGTTTAAGATCGATGGTTAGTCGTACTATTATAAAATATATAGGTGTAAAGATAAAAGAGAAGTTGAAATTGATATACCTTACTTCAAGAAGGCGGTGACAAAATAGGGGCTGGAAGGCACTAGCTAATGAGAGAGTTATGTGACGGTGACCACTATAGGCGCCCGTAGACCCTTTAGCCTGGTCTTACCGACGCCCTTCATTTGACACAGTGGGTCTTTGTTTATATATGTACGGAGTACAGCTGGGGAGCATATAAATCAATAACCTGGCATCTAGCATGTCAATCATTCATATCAACTATCTGGCTGAGATGGTAGCCCTTTTGGTAGCCCTTTTGGTAAACCTTTGGTAAACCTTTGGTATACTAAGTATCCGTTATCATGTGGTGACGGTGTTATGTTTCCATCCAGGAACGAATTATGCCCCATTCTTTTCAACGCACCTATTATTATAAGTTAGCCAACCACGACCTAGTTGTTCTTATCATACCTAGTATAACTAAGACCTTTATGGGAGGGATATATACAAGCTAGGTGTCGAATCCGATCCCCGGGTTGGGTTCCCATATCTCAGTTAATCCCATGCGGTTCATGCATATTCACGGAGTAAAAGTGAAGCAAGAGAGAAGGTTAATAAGACATGCCTCCAGTATGGGAGTTGTTACTCATCACAGCCGGTTATACACAGCTTTAATTCAATCGCCGACAACCATTCCTCCTCGTTGTAAGATCTTCCGAACCCCCGCCGGCCCCTCCCCCACCGGAACATATACAACTCGATACTCCCCCCGTTGGACGGAGCCCAGAACACGCAGAGATGTCTTTAACAGAAGACCAAAAGGTATTTTATTCCACGTGTATCTCCAACTGTATAGAGTGAAGTACTGACAAATTATGGTACCGAAAAGACAATCAAGGAGCTCGAGGCTAACTGGACCTGGGTTTCAAACTGGACCGACTCTTCAAACGCAAACACAGCTGGCAAGGTAGTTCATTTCACGCGTCATGTTAATTTGTCCTCTCGGCCGACAAAATCAGTTTTGCATTTCTCAGCAGACACACGTTACAAGCTCTATGTGAATGGGAAGCATGTTGCCGTCGGGCCGACTCGCAGCAGTCCTTTGATCTGGTACTATGATACGCTGGACATTGCGCCCTACCTGAAAGAGGGACAGAATAACATTCAATTTGTGGTTGTCCGGTACTTTACAGCTTTGAGGAGCGCAATGCCCTTTGTGCGGACGGCTCTTCCAGGCTTAACCGTCACTGGGAAGATTGAGACAGGCCGGGATGTCATCGATGTTGCTTCTTCCAACAACTGGATGGCATGGGTCGATGAAAGCATTCAGTTTCCGATGGGGTTGGCTGACGATGTGTTCCTTCATGTAAGACCGGCTCCGGATCGAAGCTCTCCTCCCGAATTGCACTGACATTCCCTTTATAGATCAGCGAGCGCATTACTCCTACAACCCCCAAGCCTGTTGTAAAGCCAATTTCCTACAAGCTAAGGACGCTCAATGGCGATATCCCGCTCTGGAATTTGCGTCCACGCTCGATCCCTATGCCCGAGTCAACACCAGCGGTTGTGGAAACTATCAGAGCATGCGACAGTGCGATCGCTGCTAGCAATTGGACAGCCTTATTTGCAAATGATCACTCTCTCGCACTTCCAGCAAACTCAACTCATATACTTGAAGTGCAAGCGGACGTCCACTCGACTGCATTCCTTCGATGGGCCTTCAAGGCAACCAAAAGCACCTCTCGTATCAGACTCAAAGTGACATACTCAGAAGGCTATGAGCTCGAGCCTCGATCATACCCTTTCTTCCGCTCAAAGGCCGACCGGCTGAACGCAAGTGTCGGTCACATTATCGGACCATACGATGAGGTGATACTTAATCTTCCCAACACCGAAACCGTTGTCTACGAGCCATTCTGGTTCCGAACCTTCCGTCTCCTGAGAATCGAAATTAATGTAGGCCCTGAGCCAATTGAGCTAGTATCGTTTGATGCTACTCAGGTCAATTACCCCATGGCCGTCAAGGCCGGATGGAAGGAACCCAGCGATGCCCACAGCGAGGAGATCTGGGACGTCTCCATTCGGACAATGCGAAACTGCATGTTCGACGGCTACTCCGACTGCCCTTTCTACGAACAATTACAGTAAGTCTCACAAATTCCCCAAATCCACACCCCGGCTAACAATCCAGATACTCTGGAGACAGCCGCTCCGTCGGTCTATTCCACTACCTCCTCTCAGGCGACGACCGACTAATGCGCCAAGCAATTACCAACTTCGCCGCTTCAGTCACACCGGAAGGCCTCACACAGTCTCGCTTCCCCTCACACGTACCGCAAGTCATAGCTGGGTTCTCCCTATATTGGATCCTACAGGTCTGCGACCACCACCTATACTTCGGCGATACGCGCTTCGCGCGAAGCTTTCTCCCGCGCATCGATGGTATCCTCGACTTCTTCGATGCCCACGTCGACGAGTTGGGTCTTGTCAGCGGACTGCCTGGAGTTGTCTGGCAATACGTTGACTGGGTGACGACCTGGGGTGCTACAGATGACCATCCTGACAAAGGAGTTCCGACCTCTGGACGGGAATCCAACCGACACACGTATTTCAGTATGTTGTATGCGTGGGTTCTGCAGAAGGTTGCTGGCCTGGTGCGTGATGTTGGTCGCCCGGGACATGCTGCTGAGTACGAAGCGAGGGCGGAATCTCTGATAGTGGCGATTCGGACCCATTGCTATGATGGGAAATTCTTTACCGACTCGACGGCCGATATTGCCGATGAGCTGTCATATTCTCAGCACTGTCAGGTCTTCGCTGTTATCTGTGGAGCGGCGAGGGCCGAAGACTCCGTGCGGATCTTGACTGAATCGTTTACAAATGAGCGCTTTTCAAAGTGTTCGTATATGATGCGGTTCTATGCTTTCCGGGCACTTTCTTTAGCTAATGAGGACTTGTATGAGTCGTTTTGGGAGAGGATGTGGGCTCCGTGGCGGGGGATGCTGGCGAACAATCTTTCAACTTGGGAGGAGGATGATGTTAGACAGAGGTCTGATTGTCATGCTTGGGGCAGTGTGCCAATTTATGAGTACTGTACTGAGCTGGCGGGTGTTCAACCAGTGGCTGCTGGCTCGTCGAAGATATCATTCAAGCCTAGGCTTCGATTGACTGGGGAGTTGGAAGCGAAGGTGGCGCTGGGTGAGGATAATGTAGCAAGAATCTCATGGAAAGTCTCTGGAAATGAGAAGATTGCAGAACTCAGGCTTGAAAAGGCGGTTGAGGTTATCAGTCGACTGCCGGGCGGCAAGGAGGAAGAACACGGGGTTGTGGATCATCTCAGCTTTGTTTTTAAGGATTGAATAAGAACTTCTAGTCACATAGATATTATATATAATGCTAGATTCCGTGGCTCGTATAAGGGTTCGAAAAAGGCGAATATATATTAGAGTAATCTGAATCATAATGCCAACTTGTGATATTAGGATACTCAAGTTTAGAGAAATAGGTAATGGCTATAATTGATACTACCAGTCTTGATTCCGTAGGAGTTCTGAATTCTTGGTATATAATAATTCACGTGTGTAAGAAGTAACGTATATATAAAATCGATTAGGTTCAGCGTTGAATAGATCTAAATTAAATAGTGTTTTGCTGATCTACTGAGCCATAAATGGTGGGAACAACAGTTGAAGATGTGTGATAAGATAATTCAATATAACTAAACTAAGCTCTCTGGCACTGAAGTAGTCCATAATATACTCTCTTCACTTAGACTTATGCCGTGACTACCATCTCGTGGTCCTCACGTTGTTCATTCGAGCGAAGCTGCACTTCGGTGACATATCCCTTGAACTTGCGAAGGTTGACCTTCTTCTCGAACCTTGAAAAGAAACCGGGTTAGCCAAATCGATAAGAAGGATATCAGATAGAAGGTCGACATACATCTCATCAATCTCAGCCGGTGTTCGACGTGTCACTTCTGGAAGAATGAACCAAGCGATAATTACCCCAAGCGTGCCTGTGCCCGCGAAGCTGTTAGAGGATAGCCCGTCAGTATTTTCCCGAACCTAGACTTGAACGATATGGCAGAATACTGACAAGAAACCAGTTTTGACACCCCAGTGTGAGACAGGTGCGTTATTGATCATCAAAGGCGTGCAGAAATTGAACATGATAGCGACCAAGTTTGAGGATGCAAGAGCCCAACCGGCTGTTTTTGCACGTAAACGTTGTTGGGGGATCTCAGCAGCATAGGCATAGCCAATAGCCGACGCACCGGTGGTGGACAAAGTGGCCAAACAAGCGAAGAAGATCTAGTACAGTTAGTAATTTGCCAAAGAGATGCTGAATTCTTAAGAAAGGCTTACTAGAAGTGAACTTGTTGATGGCTTGGTATAATCGAAGCAGCCAATAATTCCGAGGCATAGAACTGATACGGATGTAACTGCATAAGGGTAGATTGTCAACGGACGACGACCAAGTTTGTCCGTAGTGACGGCAGTCATCAACATAGATATCAACTGAACACAGGATAAAATGACGGTTACCATGAACGGATCTTTGCTGCCAGCATATTGGACTAGGCCGATATTAGCAGCGTAAAAGAAGGCGCATATTGAAGGATTAGTACTCACAAAAGTATGTAGCGTAAGTGTTAAACACGGACAAGCCGACAAGCTGTTGGGCAATCTTGGGCCAAGCAGCAATGAAGAAACGAAGGCGATTGCGGCCCTGAAACACAGCCCAGGGTCCTTCTTCGCAGTTACGCTCTGCAAGGATACGCTCCTCTGCAATAGTAGCAGTCATGACTTCCTGAAAAGACACGTTAGAACTTTGCTTAAATACGATCGATAAGGAAGCAATGGCACACAATCTGCTCGTCGACACTGTATCCCTCAACATTGCCATTGCACCTAGTTAGAACTTTGGCTGCCTTGTCGATCTTTCCTTTGCTCACGAGCCACCAGGGTGATTCTGGGATGAAGGCGAAGATGATGACAATGATACCAACCATAGCCCACTGACGGTACATGTGAGTTGTTAGAGACTATCTTGGCCATGAAAGCTAAATGGGAGCCACCACAAACCTGTGTATAGATAGGAACCCGGAATTCATATGGGTCCTTTGCGCTGAGTTCCTGGAGTGCCACCGAGGCGAAGATCTGACCAACCACGAACCAGCTGGAGAGAATCAGCAAATAAAATATAGAAGTCCCATATACCTAACTCACAAACTGTACGCATTGATATAAAAGCCTCGCAGCTGGGTGGGTGCGATTTCGGACAAGTAGAGAGGCAAGGTGGATTGCAGCATGCCGACACCCATTCCAGAGAAGAGTTTCGCTGCGAGCCAGTGATCCCACCTTGTTGCAAAAGATTCAATAAGCACGCTAATAACAATATCGAGCCAGATTATATAGAACGCGATTTTGCGACCGAACTTTTCTGTGGCATATTGGAGGAGCTGGAGAGTGGTTAGAGTCCGTTAAACAATCGCAAGGTCAGTCCTGAAGGTCCAAAGGACATACAATTTGACCGATAGTTTGACCGGCGGATTGGACACCACCCCATGCGGAGATGTATTTGCCTGGGATGATCGATGCACCGGAAACCATCTGTCGAATGAAGCCTTTGTTGGAGACAATACCGCCATTAAGATTGATTTCTACCATCAGGTCAGCATAATTCGAAGCTAACAGGCCCCAAAGGTGGTATCTTACGGTAACCATCTAGCGATGCGCTAAACGCCGCAGTCATGGCAATCAGTGACACGATCTTGAACCGTCTCACACACTGCCAGACACCAAGGTCGTCTTCACGGGATCGCATGATGGGCCCCATGTTTTTGGTAGGCATGGCATCTCCCTGGTGGGAAGAAGCATCCTCAATATTTTCAGCGTTCGCCTTGGGAACGTCCATAGCAAATATAAGTAGACACAGTATGTGCCCAAGAAAAGAAAAATCACCAAGTTTCTATCAAGCGAAGGTTGGTAGATGGAAGGTATTCTTTATATCCCCATTTCATTACCGAGTTTAGAAGGATTGGTTTACTAACTCTATTACAAGGAGCTCAGTCGCGTAGGCAAGTGGGTGTAAAACTCAACTCACAAATTAGATTCTACAAGGCTAAACTCATGTAGTTCATTTGCCGACTCGCTGTTTTAGTGGTTCTCATGGGTTGTTTTCAAAACGAGTGGCCGGTTGGCTAATGAAAAGGCATACCAGTGAGCGCCCAAACAGGCGGCAATTGCTTCGCTCTGAATTATACCGAAGCCTATTACCTATTACCCAGTGGCTGATAATTATTTATGGAGAGACCGACAGGATGTGACAAGTTTTGAAGCTCACTAGTTATGATTACGGAGTTGAGGCATACATCTATAGACGTCCTGTTGTCCGAGGTCTTACTCTAGAACAATATGTGTTTTTTTTACCCCTTTATTCTTATTTTACTACTCGTAGATAACATGTTGAATGTTCGAAAGCAAATTTACTATTGAATTGAATGCAACCAAGGACCTCTACCCCGCAAACTCCCACTAGCCCTAACCAGGGAATCCCCGGTGGCGTAGCGTAGCGCCTATAGGAGGAAATGCAACCTCCACATTCCATCCATCCCCAATATTCCGGCATTTCGGGCAATGTTTCCCCCGGGCCCCTTTCCAGGGAAGGCCGAGAAATTACAGGTAAACCAGAAGAGCCTCGGAAGCTGCAACGGTGAAAGTTGCTTTCCCGCCAGGGACAGTGACAGTCTCCACACTCTCTGTGCCCTGAATAGTGCAAGTGCCATTGCCAAAAGTCTGGCCTGCAAAGGTCGGGTTCTCACCCTGATCGACCCGGGACGTGGCGTAAGGGGCAGTCAGCCGTTTAGCAGTGACGCTGGGGGAGGAAAGCCCAGACAGAGTGTATGTCTGCGACGAGCGTTTTCCGTTGCCAGAGATATAGTAGTCGGAATTATAGAGCAGGACCCGAACAGGAATACCAGCCTTGTAGATGGCATAGGCTGCGTATGCTGTATCTTGGCTATCCAGAGGCGCGATCTGGTCCGCATTGGCGAGCGCCATGGTGGCGAAGTAAGCACCGTAGTAAGGGGAGCCTATATTGTAGCGGCCCCACCAGCAGTATTGGCCTTGATAGTTAGGTTGTGGTCAGGGTAGGTAAGAGTTGCTATATGACTTACAGTTTCCAACGGTACCCTGGTGGAAGTACAGGGCATTTGTGCCCATCAGGACACTCTGCATCACGTAGTCCAAAATCCAGAGAGCGGCACCAAAAGTCGGGCTGATGCCACCACCGCCTTGGGTTGCTAGATATGTGTTAGCACTTACATTAAGTGACAGTGGACGATAACGTACCGGAGTTGGTTTCGCCGAAAATATGCGGCTTGCCTTTGCCAGCAGCAGCAGAGACCTCCGCAGCATAAGGCTCGATCTGGGTGGCAATATCGCTGTGGCCCATAAGGGTGGCCAGGTTGTAGGAGCCAGATGACTGGGGATAGTTGTGAGAGCAATAATCTTTCACATATTTATCCGCATCACCTTCTTTCGCAGTAAGACCAACAAGGCTCATGGGTGATGTGCCAAAGTAGACACCTGCGGAGATGATATCAGTCATAGAGAGATTTCCGCACACCGCATCTTGCCAGCTGACTTGTGATGCTTCATCTGCTGCAGCTGTCCAGGATGCACCATTGGCAATAGGATCGCTATCGACAAAAACTGAACACTTAATATTAGCGTTTCCGCAGCCAATCAAGGGTGATTAAAGACCTACAGTTGGGCTCATTTCCCAGTTCTATGGAGTACAGGTTCTCCATTTTGCTTTGGACGAGAAGCGCGGCCGAAATTGTGTTAGAAATATCGTCCAAACGGCGATTAAGTCCAATGATGACTTCTCCCGCATAGCCTGCAGCCAGAGAAATAAAAGATGGTCCATAAGTAAGAGTCTCAGGCGCACCACCTGTGCTGGCCACTGTATAGGTGACAGCCTCGGTCGACGAGCTATCGTATGTCGCCCGGTCCCTGTTCACTGTTAACAACATATATTGACCTATAACAAGGTCATACATACTGAGTGGTTCCTCCAATCCTCATCGGAGGCCATGTTCCTGTTAGATCCTTCAGGTTCTGCAGACACGTCGTCGTTGATTCGACATCTTGAATATACTCTGGAAACGCAAAGAACTCCAGACTTCACAATAAGTAAGTCTATATATTACTAGATTAAATGGGGACTCACGATACACCAACTGGAGCTGCAGAGAGCTGCCCACTCGAGTTTGAAGGCGGGGATGTTGGAACATTGAAGCTCAAGCCCAAAGCCGAAGCTGCGAGGCCTAGAAGCGAGGCTGAGATGGGGAGAAAAGCCATGACTTGAATATCTTTGATTGATACCTGTTGTTACTAAAAGACCATCATGACAACCAACTGCCAACTTGCTACTTTATATACCCTCTCACCCCACTCTCGGGGGGAGTATACCCGATCAACCCCAACATTATTCCGCTAATAATTGATTTACGATTGTCCAAATATTTTTCTCAAAAGCGCACTTCCGGATCATACCATTTCTAAAACAGTGACTTAAGGCCATCCCCATAGCAAATTGTCTCAAGACCCCAAGACGATCTGAACCTCCTATGATACCCCCCGTTGTCGACGGTACTCCCATAGATCACGCAGAAAACAAAGTAACATATCCCAGTTATCACAATATCATGTTCGTGTAAAGTAAACGGGTGTTTATATTTGCTTCTTTCATACACCAAATGCTCTCCTCTAGTATCTACTCCTATCTTTTAGAATGACATATTATCTCTACGAAACATGACCAATTGACGATAAAATTATTCATTGAACAATACCTCCTATTTTTCCTATTATCTGTTCTGGGCCCCTATGCAGCGTGGAGTCTTCCCGTGGTAGCCCAGTATACGTTATAATTGTATCCCTGGGCATCATAGAAAGCACTCAGTGTAACATTCTTGTCGTCGGCAGTGGAAGTAAAGTCAAGACTGGAAGCCCCGGAGCGCTTGATAGAGTCAAGGGCGAGAGTAGGCGTACCACTCAGTGTTTGGTCGCCGTAATTGCCACACAAAATAGTTGGCCCATACGCAATTGCAACCATACTTGAATTGTCATTTGCAGCCACCGTACGAAGACTCATGGGGAAGCGGATTTCAATGATATCTCCATCGGCCCATGTGCGCGAGATTTGAGCGTATGTCCCAGGATTAACCTTAACGTTTGATAAAGCCTTTCCGTTTAGTGTCAGCTCCGCGCTTGATGCCCACGCAGGGATGCGGATATTCATTGTCCAACGACCACTACCGGAAACTTCCAGTTTTGATTTATCGCCGACGGGATAAGTCGTAGATTGTTTCAGGGTAATACCCATCTCGGGCCATTTCAGGACAGAAGACATGAACAAATTGACAAACAATGTCGAGTCATTGTAAAAGTAGATTGAGTCCATCAACTTGGTATTTGTCTCGAGTGCCGTTCCTTGACAGCACCAGAATGAGTCGTAGTCCGTACTCCAAGTACCACCACCCCAGGCGGGACCAACACCGCGGCGACCTCCGGCGTTGAGAGGGGTGAAGTAAGTGATGTGGCCGTGGTGGTCATGGGGGTCCTGTTGGCCCAGCAGGTGATTGAGTAATGCGGTTTCGTAGAAATCGAAATAGGCCGAATTCTCAGAATCAAGAAGCCACAGCTCGCGGGTCAGCTTGAGCATGTTATAGGAATTGCATGCTTCACATGTGTCATTTCGAAGATAGGCGGCGATGGCATCTGGAGCACGGAAATGTTCGGCTTGGCTGTTACCGCCGATCGCGTACGTGTGTGATTTGACATTGATTTCCCAGGCGTTGCGGGCAATATCAAGGTAGCGAGATTTTCCGGTGGCTTTGTACTGGCGAGCGGCCCCAATCCACTTTGGTACTTGAGTGTTTGCGTGTAGACCGTCGAACTCATCGTTGTTGGCTGCAAGGGGGTCGAATATAATGGCATGGTCAAAGCGTCGGGCAACAGTAAGCCATCTCTCGTTACCTGTTTGGTGGTAGAGGTCTGCCAACACCTCATTCATACCGCCGAACTCGGTTTGTAACAACTTTTGCATTGCCTCGTAACTGAACGATTCAGTTCGTTTGTCGACCCAGCTGGCCAAGGACAGTGAGACATCTCGAGAGGTAGTGTCATTTGTCAAACGCCAGATATCGAGAAGGCCTGCAAGAGTCTTGTGCACCGCGTAATACGGGACATTCCCGTTTGTCAGAGTGCCGTTCTCGAGTTTTGCGAAGTCAGATTCTGGAAATCCAGATACATATCCGTCCGTGAAACCAACAGCCTTGTTGTTGGCCTGGCATTTCGCCAGCTCAGCAGCAAAGTAGATCGCTCGGTCATAACATGTTTGGTCGCGGAGTACAGCATAGCATTGAGCCCAAGCAGTGAGGAAATGTCCCTGGACATGCGAACGGAATGGGAAATCCGGAGCATCCCAGCCGCCATTAGGCGTTGCCTGTTGTGTAGATAGTCCGTGGGTTTCCCGGAAGACATAAAGTAGTCTGTCAACGTCTATTTCTTTCAAATATTTCAGGGTACGGCCTTGGTTGTCTAGGAAGCGGTCTTGGGCCAATTCGACGCCGCCGAGATCGAATGCAAAGGCCTGGGCTCCAACATCCTTGATCTTTGAGTCGAATTGTCCATTTGCAAAAGAGGAAAGAGAAAGAAGAAAGTAAAGTAAAACAGTGAGGGGTTTCTGCCAGTCCGTGGGGTTTATCATTTTGAACTTTCTCCGATGGATAGAAAGTGTAGCGGAAAGACTAGTTGATTTAACTATTCTGCAGTCGTTATCTAATACATAAGTGCAGCGGACTGACAATGAGTCCCTTATAAGATTACATTTTCCGGTGGGATAGGACATACATAGGTGGATTGAATAACTATTGTATATATACAATGCCCCGGACCTCCACAGAAGCACTCCGTATAAACGGAGGATTCATGCGGGGATAGCCCTGGCGGAGAAATGCCGCGGGGCTTATTAGCCGTATAGTCTTCTAAGATAGGAAACATGCCGGAGGGTCTGTAGATCAATCCACTCTGCTTTAAGATTGGAAAATACCAAAGGCCGACTAAATTTAACGAAATATCTTCTTTAGCCTAGAATCGGTATTGGTTGAAGGGAAACCCCTCGAATAAGCTGGGTACGTATGCCAGTCAGACGCGTAGTAAGCGAGGTAGATTACATCCTTATATCTCAACAAAAGGATGGTTGTTGAGATATAAGGATGTAAAATATTGCACGTACTAGTTATGTGTTTTAGCACTCCGGCTAAGTATCCCGTACACGGATGTGTATTGCGATCCAGTATAAAGTCAGAGAAACAATAAGAAAGCCCAGTAACCTGATTATAAATATATAATCCATACCGAGGTGGAACGAACTATAGAACATTCCCAAGAAGTGATGAACATATAAAGAATATTCTCGGTGAAGTGAAGATGCCGAGGTAAATCTCAAATCCACTACCGCGTCCTCAACCACTCTTTTCTCAACAACTGTCGCCTTCTAGATCGCTAAATTTGGAATTTTTGTCTTAGCTAATTTCACTCTTTAGAATTTACTATGTTCCGTCGATCTTTTACTTCTCTCCCTCATTCTCTTCGCGCCATTTCCTTGCCCTCCACACTCTCTCCTTCGCGACTCCTTATCCGCGACTCTTTCTCCGCTGTTCCGAAGCGAACCTATACCCGGTCCTACTCTACCGGTAAGTTAGAAACAGCCTAGACCCTTTCCTAACAGAAGAACTAAACCCGATACTCGCAGCACCGAGTCCCTCCGCCTCCATCCACCCATCACCACCCTACTCGAAGCGCTCTCGTCTCCGCCGCTTCATCGGCTTCACCTCAATCGCCGTCTTCGCATTCACCGTCGGGCTAACCTACCAAACCCAACGCACCCTCTCACGCATCATGGCCACCCCAACCGAAGAGGAGACCCTAATCGCATTCATTGCGACGGACCCTGTGACCTCAAAGATCGACAACACAATCCGCACCCACCCCGTCGCCGAGGCTCTCCGCGCAGACCCCGACTTCACCGAATCGCGCCCACACCTTACAATCCCGGAGCCTCTCCGCGAACGCAACCTGACCGCCGGAACGCTAGCAGGACCCGGGAAGATCGTCGTGCCGCCATATGTATTCAGCGAGCGCGGGGGTAAAACCATGATCTCGCTCATGTATCTCGGCGGTGATGTCTGCGGTCACCAGGGCATTATTCACGGCGGTCTACTGGCTACATTGTTGGATGAGGGTCTGGCGCGTTGTTGCTTCCCGGCTTTACCTAGTAAGGTGGGTGTTACGGCCAATTTGAATATTGATTACCGGGCTCCGGCTATGGCGAATCAGTATGTTGCCCTTCGTGCGGAGACAGTTAAGGTTGAAGGTCGCAAGGCGTGGGTGGAAGGTCGGATTGAGACTCTTCCAATTGATGGGACAGAGCCGGTGGTTCTGGTTGAGGCTAAGGCTTTGTTTATTGAGCCTCGACAAGCTGCTGTAAGTTGAAGGAATACTTTTTGACTCTTTTGACACTTTGACACTTGACACTTTTTTTTTTTTTTCGGTGGCTAATTTTCTTCAGGCACTTTCGAGTCTTTACAAGGTGGCGTGATTTGGTGGAAATTTCTGCATTTTCTTCTTTTTGGTTCCTGTTCCTGGTTCCTGGTGTCATGGCGAAATGAAATCAAGAGAGGACATCTTTTTTATATATTGTAAATAAGTTATTTCTGATGGATAGGTGTAATATAAGACCATAAGACCATAAGACTATAATACAACATATATAACTAACTATATACCTACAACTTATACAACGCCAAGCAATGGCGACACCCCGCGATGATCACATCTTCTGTGACGCGGCCAATCCACTGCCCTCTGCCCCTCCTTATATTTCAATGACTTTTTCAGTTTCCAACTTCCTTTCTCTTTAATTCCATATATCTTCAAAAATGTCTACGTAAGTAAAACCCAACCCCAATGCCAATATATCCCAACACTAACCTCCAACGAAAAAAAAACAGCAACATCACCTTCCACGCCAGCGGTCTGACCCGCAGCGAGCGCACCGAGCTGCGCAACCAACAAGGTCTCACAATCTGGCTGACCGGCCTCTCCGCCTCCGGCAAATCGACCCTCGCCGTCGAGCTGGAGCACCAACTCGTCCGCGACCGCGGTGTCCACGCCTACCGTCTGGATGGCGACAACATCCGCTT
The DNA here is from genome assembly GCA_030142185.1 of Penicillium thymicola. Lineage (NCBI taxonomy): Eukaryota > Fungi > Ascomycota > Eurotiomycetes > Eurotiales > Aspergillaceae > Penicillium > Penicillium thymicola. The sequence goes on from LACB01000026.1 coordinate 76,381, forward strand.
CGGACTGAACAAGGACCTCGGATTCAGCGAGGCCGACCGGAACGAGAACATCCGTCGCATTGCCGAGGTTGCCAAGCTGTTCGCCGACTCCAACTCCATCGCCATCACTTCTTTCATCTCGCCCTACCGGCAGGACCGTGACACTGCCCGTCAGTTGCACGAGGTTGTTACCCCCGGCGAGGAGACCGGCTTGCCTTTCGTCGAGGTCTATGTTGATGTCCCTGTTGAGGTCGCTGAGCAGCGTGACCCCAAGGGTCTGTACAAGAAGGCTCGTGAGGGTGTTATTAAGGAGTTCACTGGTATCTCCGCTCCTTATGAGGCACCTGCCAATCCTGAGGTTCATGTGAAGAACTACGAGCTTCCTGTTCAGGATGCTGTTAAGCAGATTATTGATTACCTTGACTCCAAGGGTTACCTGCCTGCCAAGAAGGAGTAAGGTGGGTTTTTTCTTTGCTTTTCAGGATTGGGATTGGGATGTATCTATGGTCGGCTTGACATAAAACAGTCCTGTACAGCGGATTGGATATGGTGTTTTTGTACTTGATTCCCCTCCCGCTTGCTATACATACTGCGTGGACAATATAGATCGCTTTTGCACATGCATTTGATGAGCTAGGCTAAGAATTGGTAACGGGATAAGATCTCCCTTTTTTGCTATTCGCTTGAATGCGTGGCCATTGAAATGAAAAAAACCAAAAAGAATATCCAATGCTACTTTGTGCTAGATGTACCAAAGTGGTATATGTACGCAACGTCTCTGCGATGCCTCAAAAATAGGCAACCTTAGTTGAACTCGAATTCATAAAACACATACGGCGTGTAGTCCGCGCCGCCCTCACCACCGGCGTGCATCTCGCCAGGATCATCCCGCTGCATACGACCCTTCTTGTCTCGCCCAAAGGCATTGCCCGCCAGATACGAGTATTTATCCTCGAGGCTATGTTTCGCGCGGTCTGCTTGCTTGGCAGTTTGCGTCTATAGAAGGTAAATATGGTCAGCCCTTGCCACTTTGTAAAATCCAACGAAAGACAGAGAGAACATAGAACATACTCGGACCAAAGCACAGACGAAATCCAACGGCAATCCATACCGCAGCACCGTCTCAACAAATACTCTCAGAACCAAAATATGAATCCAGACCATAACAGCCTCACTCCAAGCGGTGCGACCGAGTCGTAGTGTCTCACCCCATACCTTACGTTCATCACCACCAACGCGCTCAACCTCCTTGCGCTCCTCCTCCTTCCCACCCTCAACATATTTAAAGTCGCGTGGGATCCACTTCTTCTCACGGCACTTATGCACGAACTCGACGCGGTGCTTCTTGAACGCTGTTACAGCGTACAACGTGAACTCGCTATCGGAAGCGACCAGCTGCGCGGACCGCGGAACCACCATTGGCGCGACGGTCTCGTAGGCTTTCAGGAAGTCTTTTACTAGCTGGATGGGCACGGCGACGAGGTGAGTTTCGATGTATTCGGAGTCCTGAATAATAGTTTTCGGGTCGACCACTGAGGCGAGCGACTTAGTTGAGAGGTTGCCGCTATGTAAAGCGAGTTAGTTCTGATTCTTGTATGTTTTGACAGTCTTTGTCGCAGCTAACGTACGCTTGTTTCCGCTGCAATGTGGACAGCGTGTTCTTGACCTGGTTATATTGGGAGTACTTGAATCGGATGTCATTGTCGATGCTAGCCGCTTCCTAGAGTAGACAGAAAGCATTAGTGTATAAGTTCAAGCCGGGCAGACCCCTCATTCCTATGCGCAATGCAACATACCTTCTGCAGGAGATCAATCAACTCCGCCAAGGACTTATCGGCCCTGTACTTGACTTTGTTCCATTGGAAAGTACGCAGGTACTGATCGACTGGCTCTGTAGGCAGTCAGAACATGGAACACAGAGATATCTCTTCCAAGACTATGCTGTGTTTCCCCTCCACAGCCAGATCAACACCAAGCTGGAGACATACTATCATTGACAACCTTCATCTGCTCAATCTGCGCCTCGTCCTCCAGGATGTTCTTCAACGCATCGCCGACCTTGGCAACGACACTCTGACACGAAGCCTCGAGCTTGGACAGCTCGTCCGCCTGCTGAACAAGGGCATCTAGCGTGCCGATCTTGAACTCCGGGATTGGGAAGGAGGTGGTGGAGCCATTGTCCGGAGAGACGGTGGTCGAGACTGCCTCGAGGGCGTCATCGCGGTGGTGCGAGGGGACGATGGAGTTTGGGAGAGAAAGGAGGAGGTATTTGCTTGGTTTGGACATGGTTGATTATGTATTCGGGGAATTCAAGGGCCTTCGACGAGGCTTAGGAGCGGTTTCGGGGTTGAGGGGGGAGCTCGGGTGGCCTCGATGTCGTAGGCGGTGGGTGCTCGGACCAGCTATGTTACGTTTACAAGAATACAAGAACAGTCATTGATGTGAAGTTCAGTAGTCTGATCATGCTGACTAGAAATTATACATAAAAACCTTTATATTCTCGAATGTTTTCCCCTACAGTGGTGAAAATCCGTTGAAAACGAAGAATCCCCCGAAAATCGCATTTCCTAACAACTTTTCCATGTATAACCTGTAACAACGTTCAATATCAAATCAAATATTCATGATATCATACTAAGAGCCTAACTAACGTATATGAATACCAATGTAGCTACTACCGCATTTCACTTGAAGTGCTGTATAGAGATGCATAACGCTAGACAACGATTCAATGCTCGCTGGGAGTTAGAAAACAAACAAAAAAAAAAGACCAACGTGCCTCAAAGGACAGGAAGTGAACCACCCATAAAGAATTTTGGTCACCGGAAAAGCCAGTGAGGCTAGATTCAACTAAAGCCAGGGGCGAGAAAATCAACCGGCTTCGAATCTGCAGAATATGTAAGGAAAAGGTGGGCATGAAGAAAGAGAGAACAGGGCAGAACAGGGTATCTATATCGAGCGTGCAGCGCTGATTGTGAACCGAGTAGGGAAGTAGGGACAGAGGGGAGTGGAGGGGAGCGGAGGGGAGCGGATGGGATGGGAAGTAGGGGTGCCTGTACAAAAATAGAGGGATGGAGTAAAGTTTCGAAAAGGAGCAGGTAGGATTGGTGAAAGAACAAGTCATGCTTCGAAACCACGCCCAAGAGATGGAGCAATCGATGCATGAGGGTGCGATTGGGAGCGAGCGGAGTGAATGTGAGGACGGGAGAAGAGAAGTGCCTTAACCCTAGCCTTACATGCCCATGAAAACTTCCTCGCAGTTCTCCACCAGGAACTTGAGGACATCATTCTTCTTCTGGACGTCAGTCATCTCACGGGCGAGACTTTCAGGTCGCATGATTGTTGGCGCAAAGACCACGGCAACATTCTGACTCGTCATCAAATTCTCTGCGTGGCGCTCGACTACGCGTCTGAGATGGAAGATAAGGAACTCCAGGACGTCGCGGTGCACGCGAGGCAGCTCGAGTAGGCTCTTCTGCATGAGTTCAATTCGCGCAGACATAGGGCTAACCTCGGCAGAATCTATCACAAGTTCGTAAACTTCGTAAGTGATGAGTGGATTAGGAAGTTTGCGGAAATACTGCTTCAAAGTAGAAGTGACAGCATGAATATCAAGGTCGGGGTCGGAGATATCGTAATCAAAGGGAGAGCGTTCAAAGCCTTCGCGAATAGTTTGGATGACTGAAGCGGCACCGGACTTGCGATAAATGCCTTCCATATCCATGCCTGGTTTTATGTTTTAGTATAACGAGCAAGCAAACAAGGACGGACAAAATATACCTCGCAACTCCACTTCCTGGATACACCGCGTGACAATGGCTGGAATGATGCTCTTTTCATGTTCCATGCGAGCTTCAAGTTCAGTGCCGAAAAGAGCTGAAAATGATTAGCTTATACTGATATCATCCTGAATTGTACTACCGGGTACATACCATCAGCGGGAGCTTCGGCCAACACAGGCACGCTGTCGGCTTGCGACATCTTTCCTCCCTGCTTGCCTCTCTGGTTTCCAAAGAAACCAAAGCCTTGGCGACTCGGGTCTTGGGTCTGGGAACGCGGTAGACCACCTCCGCCCTCTTGTCCTTGACCTCCTTCACTAGACATAAAGGCTCCCTTAAGTCCCTTGACACCTTTGGCGACGTTCTGTCCACCCTTCTTCCAGTTAAACTTGCGAGGCTGGCCCTTGCGAATGCTGACAACCTGAGGGCCTGGCACAACAGTAGCTGTAGCAGGCTCGGACTCCTCTGAAATGTGGGCAGTCGCCATAGATCCCTGATAGTCGTTGAAGGAAGGTTTCATAACCTCAATGGAGTTTGTTGACCTCTGTTTGCTATGCGAGATGCCTAGACCATCAGGTCGCGGTTGACCTTCCGTAGCTTTGTAGAGTTCTTGGATTTGGTGAACCAACTGATTGTTCAACTCAGCTAGCTGTGCGTTCTTCATAGACAATTGCTCGAATTCCTGGAAGCTCTTCTCCTTTTGAGTGTTCATGGCTTCCAATTCATCCGTCAGGTCATTGCGCTTCTGCATAAGCTCTTCAATTTGCGGCGCATACGAGTCTTTCAATTTTTGAATCGCCTCTGCCAGCTCACGCAGCACATGGTTCGAGAGTTTGCCAAGATCCAATGGCCCACTTGCGCCACCACGTTTTTCAGCCTCCATATGATCAGTGAGAACCGTGAGCTCACGTAGAACGATCTCGCGCTGAGCGTCAAGGACGACCATGGTAGATCGCTTCTCAGAAAGCTCGGTATTAACCTGCTTGACGGCTGCTGCTGTGCGAGCGGCTGATTCCAGTTCTGAAACTCGCAGGCGTTCTTTGCGTAGTTCGTTGCGAAGCAAAAATATCTCCTCACTCTGCGATCCGGCAATGGGGCTGCCAACATCTGTTCCGGCTATACTTCGATTGCTAGGTGATCGAGGGTTCTTGAGATCTTTGCTTATCCGCGCACTTTTCTCACTGAAGCTTCGACCATGGCGGACAGAGTTTGAGACGCGTCGCAGGAATGACTCGTTATTTTGCCCAACGGTGTCATCGCCACCAATGATGCGCGATAACTCTTCGTCCATAGAGAAGTCGCCTCCGCTATTGTACCGTAGCAAGGTTGATGCGCCGGCGCCATCATGTTGGTGTGATTCAAGTGATGATGTGTTCAAGCCAGTAGGTTGAATAGGCTGCTCGAAAGTATCACTACGGAGCATCGGCGAGTCCCCGTATTGCGATGACGCAGGCGATGATCCAACCTCTTTTCTTGAAATTCGGTGAAGCTTGCTTTCAAGCGAATCGCCGCGCTTCGGCAAATATGGCAAGCCGGATTGTGGGGAGCGCGGTGAGTCCATTGAGCCGTGGTCGTGAAGACGAGGAAGTTCACTCGAGGAACGACCTACAGCCGAAGTAATGTTATCCATAGGAATGTGTCGTTTTGTGTCACTGGAGAATTCCTTTGATCTGCTGATATCAGGGCTGGTAGGCGCAGAGAGGTTGCCTGTTTCTCTGAAGCTGATCGGTATATCAGATGAGCTGCGATTAGAGCCCGCCTTTGTAGGCTTGGAGGAATCGGAGATTGGTAATGGTGCTTTATCGGACGAATTGTGGTCGTTTCGTTCCCAACCCTTCTCCTCGTAGGCTATGTGGGGCGAATGATTTTCCGAGGAATTTCGAGAAGTTGGTTCTTGCAGATATTCGCGCCCTTCGCGTGAGGCCCCGTGTGGGCATTCGGGTTGGACTTGATTGAAGTACTCATGGGTAGGCTCCTGTCGTGCCTGGGAGTGACCTCGGGAAGAATTACCCTCAGCCGAAGGATCAAAGGCAAGAGGAATCAATAATTCACCACCATCTGCGTCAGTATTGCGTAGAATTGATTGACGACTGCTCCGGTATGTGCTGGAAGGAAGAAGGATATTATCTGTATGAGCAAGTAAGTAAGAGTTCCAGAGGGGCCATGTTTATCATCTAGTAGGTCATGGGTTCACAATAAGAAGCCCAGGCGGTAACGACAATAGTGTATGGAGAATAGAGAGCGGTGTATAGATAACACAATGTGACCACAATGCGATAATAGACGATAAAGTGTAGGCTGCGATTATACACCTAGGCTGCAAAAAGAGTTTCTTACCTGAATCAGCCTGCTGATTAGAGATTGAGCTTCCCGGTCTTTCATCATTTAGATCGGGCGTTTCCGCCATTCTATTGGGGTCAGGCGTGCCTGCATATTCGCTGTTGTCCTCCTCCATTAATTGCGCTTCTTCGAGGAGGTGAGGAGGCAACGAGGGCAATGACTTGTCCAGCTTCGCATTCGGCCCTGCTGGTTTTTTCCCACTAGTGCCGCCGGCTTTCCTTTTTCTTCTTCGTGCCATTAGCGATTCGTGACATTCCATGCAGAAAATACCCTGCGAAGTGCGCGCATAGCGCAAGTTCTCAATCTTTCGTTTGCAGTTCCGGCATCGGAAGCATTGAGCGCAGAAAGCCTGATCTCCCGTCAAAATGGCCAAGTCTTCGATCTTGTTGTTGCAAGAGCTACAACTGTATGTGCAGTTACTACATATAAGTGATCCATCACCCAAAAGGAGGAGGTGCGCGTCCGAGTCGAGCAGAGTGCTGCATGTACTGCATCGGAAACAGTCGATGTGCCATCGGTTTCCAGCTGCCAAAGGTTAGCGACATAAGAAAATGGTGAAAAAGACCGCAGCTATGGGACATACCAAGCTCGAACGCTTTTCCTTCTTCAAGAGTCTGCCAGGACGGTTAGTCAAGTTCTTGTCCGCCTGCTCCACATTGTGCCTACCTCTCCACAGCCCTTGCACGGGTAGGACTCGTCCTGCTCCATAGGAGACTCCATGTAAGCGCCCTGGTTCTCCATGGCGAGATCCACTGTATAATGCGCAAGACGCAAGGTCGAATATGGCCGTATATAATCGATGCGAATATAAGCCTGGCGGGGAGAGTGCAGACTAAGTCCAAAATTGTGTGTATACGAGCGATTCGTGATCGCAACGGAAGATCTCACTTCTCGTCACATGCGCCGTCGCTGTTGGTTCCTTTAATGTAGTCCTTGCCAAGCGCAACCCGCGTTGAAAGCCGGAATTGGGGAGATGGGGACGTCGGTGCGAATTTAGAGGGGTGAGGTGCAACAGGGGCTAAAAGAACGCCGAATGGTGGCTGAACCTGCAAACTACCGAGGAGTTAAAAAAAAACGTGATCCAACACCAGTTTTAAGCGTAAGACAGTAAGACATCAGTCCTCCCAAATGAATCCTGAACCAAGACAAGCAGGGTCGATCACGTATGGGGCGGGTCGGACCAGGGTGATAGGGACGGCAATTATTTGCCTACGAACCGGGAATCAAGGGTATCAATCTCTCGACGTACCAGGTACTGCTAGCCGTGCTACAGATGCGTTTCAGGTAGATAATCGCGGGTGTTGTGACCCTTAAGCGCAACAGGCGAAGCGAAACGGGGATTGCCCCTCGCGGGCGATGGATTTCGAGATTGGACAGACGGAGGAAGCCCCGAGGCGAAAGGAAACGAAATCCGGGAGTAGAGACGATAATTAAAAGGAAAAAGAAAAGAAAAAGTAATGAAACATGAGAGTTGGATTAGGGGGTGTGTGGAGGGATGAGAAAGGAGAGACTTAGGTGAACTTTTGGCTTTCTGCCACCAAATGGTTTTCCCCACGTAAACTTACGAATATCATTGATCTGATTTAATTACCCTCTACCAATACGGAGTAGTTACTTTCTTTTCCCTTCTGCCTACGTACTCCGTACATACTATATTGTAGGTAAATGCCCAACCTATTCTCGTCTACCTTACTCCGTACTTATACCGTACCTTTGACGCGCGCCCAGAAACGTGCGGACCTTCATTTCCCCATACAATGACCAATGAGGTTCCTGATACCCCTGAATTTTGTTCAATCTACTTTAATCTCCGTCAAAATTATACTAATAAAGTCGGTAGTCTCACATATTATTATACTCTCCCAACAATCTCAATCCAATCAAAACGGCTACCGGCTGAGAAAAGAGGCCCAAGCAATCTTTCAGCTCCTCCTCAGCTTCCCATCTAGGCATATTCCACTTCCACTATGGACGAAGGATCGCTCCATAGCCCCATTGTTTTGACCACGGTACGGCTATTTAGTCTCAAACACTTCTCCCACACTTCTCACACATACTATTTCCGGACTATGGTCCTTCAATTTCAGCCCTGTACAGCGTGGTTTAAAAATGATCTGGAGTGCGGCTGAAGTCAATCTCATGCAAGTCTGTGGATACAAGTCTATGGTGTATTCCGTACGGAGTATCCAGTAAAAGGTTTAATAATACTTATTCCCAGACTGAATTGCAGAAGACACAGCCTTAAGTGGCAGTGCCTACTTTACCCCTGGTCCTTCATATCTCAGCTCAGACCTCCCGCGCTGTTTGAGAATTGTGAAACGGCTTGTCGTGTCACGTAGGAGCCCATCAGATTCAAGGGGAGTGGCGTGCGCATAACAGCTATTCTTTGACTGGATTTGCTGAATGTTGGATATTTGATCTTTTTTGGCTGCCCGAAGGTGGCATGTTGTCAAGGTTGTTCTACCGTTTCCTTTCACTTACTATGTACGGAGTACTTCTAAGCCGGTGCTCTACACATTTATCTATTAATAGCCGAACTTATCCTTTCGCACACTAGAATTGGAGATTAAATGATTGCTCAATATATGTACCAGGATTTGTCTTAGTGTGTGTCAGATCTATTTATCATTTGGGATTGTGGTATACTATCCAATCCCTTAAAAAAAAGGACATTTTTCGATCTGGACGTGTAAAACAACAGCCTCGCAAATGAAATACATGATAGGCAATATCCTAAATATCGGTGTGTATTTCATACTCCGTATGTTGTAGTGGCCAATGATACACTGGGTCCACTTACAATTATCAATCTATCTGGTACTCCGTCCATAGATCTGGGAGATGGGTACTCTACATCAAATGATAAAGCATATACACAGTTCATATAATATACAGAAAGTGAAATACTATCAACCATCTATTCTTAACGTTAGCAATAAATACAATAATAATTAATATACAGAACGGTCGACAATAGTAGTAGATTGTACATGCCTTGACCACATAGATCTGACGGATCGGCGCCAAGAGTGGGGTTTTATACGCGGCAGTCCTTCTCTTCTTATGTTCTAGGCATTTTGGACCTTGCAAATCCAGCCGTTAATTGACATTCATGAAAGTCATGCCCCAACAGGGGAAGTCAACATCAAAACATTTAGGAAGTAAGGAGTCCCAGCCCCAATGATCCACAATCATGTATTGATGGGTTACTAATGGGTTTACAATATAGAATCCGTCATAAAAAGTGCGACGAGGATCTCCCAGCATGTCGAAATTGCACGAGCACCGGTATAAAATGCGATGGCTATGCGCAGGTGCCCGATAAGAGGGCCTGTGCCTGGCGTAAAGCCGACAAGCCCCATTCAGGCGATCAGACTGCAATGTCTGGGCATAAACAATATAAAGCCCCACACACCCCTTCTGGAAACACTATGGTTCGTCTGGTCGATCCAAGCCAGGCTCATCTCAACTGAACAGAGCGCTGGCACTTGGATTACTTCCGCAAAAGTACGTCAGTCCAATGCATGCGCTACTTTCAAGATCCATTCCGGGGTCAGTTCGTGCATCAGATGTGCAAAGAACATCCTACAGTCTGTCATGCGGAAATAGCAATAGGTGCCCGGCATAGTCAATTTGAAGAGGTTGAAACAAAACAAATCGACGATTGAGAAACCCTGTTGGCTCTTAGCCATTCTGCTAAGGCGATTACCTGCCTTCGGGGTGGCCTTGTCCGGGTGTAGCCGAGTCGCACCCACAGAGAAATAGTGCTCGTAACCTACGTTGCTATGACGATGTTAGCTCTCTCCCAAGAGGATGCTTTTGCCGCTCGCTACCATTTTTTATCTGAGTATAGGCTGTTCGAGGAATGGATGAGATTGTCGGTGACTATGAAAAGAGCCTCAATGGTCAAACCCAGAAACAGGCTTTTGCCCGGGTTCACATACATTTTTCAACATGTGAGTACTCGAGGAAACTCATTGAGGATCAGCGTTTCGTTTCCCACAGTATTGGTGAAATGCGTAAAAATATTGACTCGCCGAGGAGTGACAAGTCTGAAAGAGATAGCCACTTCATGATGGTCGTTGGGTGGCAGCTAGTGAGGAATGGAGGGTTCAGTATAAGTAAGACATGAAAGTCCACCCAAAAGAGTTACAAGTGAAGGTATCAAACATTTCCCTATACCAATCCCTCAACATACCGAAATTCTCATATGGGGCTTTCTTTGCTTTGAGCAAACAGTGCATCCAGCCATCAAAAGGAGTCGAAATCGAAGGTCATAATGCGCGGATGAGTCGATAATCGATTCTTGCAAGCACTCATCCATCCTTGGCAGCATTTTCGCGCATTTCTAGGCTCTTGGGACTACTTTTGCATGCTATGTCAAACAGTGCTCGAGTCCAGGCGGAGGGCCCTCGAGACGAGGCGGAGGGAACATTGAAGCCAATCAACTCGAGCCCCTAAGAACAAGTAACTGACGCTGTAATCCATGAGCATATCTTCGGAATACCCAGTAAACTGCGAGATGTTCACTCGAAACCCAAGCATTGTACATCATCTCCGGAGATCATTCGCCGCTCCCGCTTTCTCCCCACTTTTAGAAAATTACGAATCAGCGTTGCCCCTCGATCCTCACTTCATTCATCTCTCTTACTTTTCTTTTTGCCTAAACGTCTACTACAGAACCAGAATTCAATATGGGTGTGGAAAGAAAGATTATTACTCGTGGTAACGGCTCTGACTCGCCTGCTGCGGGCGATAAGGTCTCCATCCACTACACGGGATGGATCTACGATGCTAAGAAGGCCAACAAGGGCTTCCAGGGCAAGCAGTAAGCCGACTGCCATACCCTAGAGCGATTTAGCTTATGCCTTGGATATTTTATATACTAATTATCTATCCCAACAGATTCGATAGTTCCAGAACCCCTGGACGTGGCGTTTTCAATGTTCAGATTGGCGTTGGACAGGTCATCAAAGGTATCCTATCCTCTTATTTTTGCATCTTAGTGGAATCATTCATATCTGCAATGGTTGAATGGGACCCCTTGCCTTGTCACATTAGATGCTAATACTATCTGTCTGGTTAGGTTGGGATGAGGGTGTCCTGCAGATGACCCTGGGAGAGAAGGCAACTTTGACCATTTCACCGTGAGTAAAGTCCACATTGTACAAGAGGAGATTGCAACACTACTAACATTATTTCCCAGGGACTACGGCTACGGTGACAAGTAAGTGAACACTAGCACACAGGCGAATACTACATACGCCGTAACATCCGTCAGCTGAGTGTTTCTAACATATTTCTACGCAGAGCGGCTGGCAAGATCCCTGCAGGCTCTACTCTGCTCTTGTAAGTCTTTGCAACTGGAGAATAACATCGGGGAACTAATTGTTTTGCAGCGAGGTCGAGCTTCTTAAGATCAACAACAAGAGCGCCTGAATAAGCAATCTAATGGAGCAGACTAGACAAGCATGACATTTTCAGCTACATTCACTGCCACATTTTCTACATTGCCACATTATTATACAAAATCAACCTTATTTGAATTGCGGTTCATTGTAGAATGTTGATACCTAGTAAGGCATATAGGTGATCGAGCCTAGTCAACCCTTGGAATGCTCGCCCTATCAATCGAGTATATCCGCGGTATGTTAAGCAATAAAAATCGTCAAAAGTCGTTAAGAGATGTATGTACAGGTTCATATGCTATACAGAATGATGGATCGACCACCTAGAGGCGGTGTTGAACAGGTGATTCAGGCACCAGCGTTGGCACTAACCCGCTATCGGTAGGCTCATCCCAGTGCAAGATACGAGCCATTTTGTTATATGAGTCGATACCACGGCGAGCGTGATCGGCGGGAACAAACGGATCGGTTTCGCCGAGGGTTCGGCTGAAGAGTTCAAGGGAAACCCAGCCGCGGAATCCGAGATCTTCGAAGAAGACACGAGCAATATCCACAATGGGCAGGTAACCTCCACGCGACTCCTCGAGGGGAAATAGACGTGCATTACGGGACCAGTTCATGCGGACAGGCTGCCCGGCAACATGGAAAGAATGCTTTTCATCCAACGGAGCGGAAAGACGCTCACCGTCAACAAGCTGGACATAGAAAATTTTGGCAGGATCGATGTTGGCAGTGCGTAGACGCTCCAACGAAGCAGCCAATTCCGCAGCCGCATTAGGTGTGCGACCTGAAGGGGCAGCAGGGTCGGCATATACGCGACCGGCGATATTGAAGGAATCAAGACAAAGACCAAAGTTGCGACGGTCGACATCGCGAACCACTTCCCATGAGGCCTCCCAGGTATCAATATGATCACCCCAGCAGAGAGCCTCGTAGACAAACCGGAATCCAGCGCCGGCTCCCAAGTCAGCCAGACGTTGGAGGTCACGAACAATGACAGTGCGGTCGCCAGTAGTGCGAGCAGCACCGGTCTTTGGGTCTGCGCCTAGGAAGTTTGACGGAACCTGGATCATGTCTGTGCCCAGCGCCCGCGCTAGGGTGAACCATTTAGGGAGCTTCTCATTGATGAGCCGGTCTGACTCGGTGCGGTCGATGAGGCCCTCATACATGGAAAATGGCTGCAGACAGATAATGGTCAGGCCCAGGCGCTTGCACATCAGCCGTGTTGACCGCGCGGCTTCGTGGTGATCACCGTCAAATACCCGCTGCGCGTAGCAGTCTAGATCGTCGAAGAAGAGTTCAATACCCTTGAAGCCATGGTCTGCGGCTTGCATCAGCTTGCCGGGTAGATCGTGTACCCAGGGCCGACCTAGGGACATCGAAGCGATACCGGGGCGGTTGAAAGCCATTTGGAAGTTATATGAATAGGGTCTTCTTGTCTATGTCGATATTATAACATTCAGAGATGGTTTGGGTGGAGGCTTTCTATTTTTTTTAATAGAGTTCAGATGGAGAGATATTCAGGATGAGAGAATGTCTTCAAGGTGGACAACCCACGGTATTAGGGGTTTCTAGGGTATCAAAAGTGGAAGGTAGTAAAACGATTGCGACAAAACGTTATCCCCTGCAATGCCCTCCATGACTGAACGTTTTCCCTGGTCTGCTGTGATTCGTGTGTTGATGACGAGACCGAACCTGATAAGAGGCAAATCACATGGCCGGGTAAACGCTACCCCCTTTTTCGTTCTCCCGCCAGTTCCACTTCCTCTCCACGACGTACACGACCACTCCACAGTTCCACCCACCTCGCGGAGTTTTGCTTCATTAGAAATGCTTTCTCCGTCCTTGGAAACAAAATAGCCGTAGGTACCCGGCAATATCGTTTCCGTATCGGTCCAAAAATATCCGGAGAATCGGCGCCGAATCGTCAATGTTGCTCGAAGTCCGGGGCAATGACACACCCTCCGCAACTAACAGGCATACAAAAATCACCAGATTGAATTCTCCGCTTGAGCTGTGCAAGTTACAAGATCATTGAATTAATTCAGTTCTTTCAGAACCAAAATTAGGATTTGACCTTGACCATAAAATCACTATGCCCGTCAAAGTTGCCATTATTGGCGCAGGCCTCATTGGCCCTCGTCACGCACAATCTGTAATCTCAAACCCCTCAACAGAGCTAATTGCTCTTGTTGACCCAGTGCCGACTGGCGAAGCAATTGCATCCAGTCTCAAAACCAACTACTACGCCTTCGTCGCCTCACTACTTGCATCTCCCCACCGGCCCGACGCAGCAATCGTCTGCACACCAAACCACATGCACGTCCCAGTCGCAAAGGAGCTCCTTGCAGGCGGGGTCCATGTCCTCCTCGAAAAGCCCGTGAGTGATACCCTAGAAACCGGCCGCTCCCTATTGGAGTTCGCGCAAGCTCCAGAGCGCGCCCACCTCAAGCTTCTTGTCGGCCATCACCGCCGCTTCAACCCGTACGTGCGAGCCACAAAGGCCGTCTTGGACGCTGGATCTCTCGGTCGCCCTATTGCTATCAACGGTCTGTGGACCTTGTTTAAGCCGGATGCATACTTCGCCCCGCCAACAGACTGGCGCGCATCGAACGAGCGCGGAGGCGGCGTCATCCCCATTAACCTCGTCCACGACATTGATCTCATGCACCACTTCTTCGGGCCTATTGTTCGCGTGACAGCAGAGCGTACCCTGCCGCAGCGCCCAAGCCCACCACATAATGCCGACGAAGGCGCTGCCCTAACGCTGCGCTTTGCATCGGGTGTTGTGGGCACATTTCTGGTCTGTGATGCGGCGCCGTCGCCGCATAACTTCGAGACTGGCACCGGCGAGAACCCACTCATCCCGCGGTCGACGACCGGTAGTGACTCCGATTTCTATCGCATCTTTGGCTCGGATGCTTCGCTCAGTGTGCCGGACCTGACCCGTTGGAGTTATGATGCTAGCCCTGAGAAGAGCTGGAATTCACCATTTACTGTTGAGCGGATTCCACTTCCAGATGATAAGGCACCTTTTGATCTTCAGCTTGCGCATTTTGTTGATGTTATCAATGAGGACGCTATTCCTAGCTGTACTGGCGAGGAAGGGTTGCGTGCTTTGATTGTTTGTGAAGCTGTTCAGAAGGCCATGCGGTCAGGTCAGCCGGTGGATATTGATGTTGACTTATTGGCGAAGCCGAACAACTAGCTACATACTAATATGAATTTACTAGATATAGTGATCTATGAGGCGGGGGCGTCTATTTGATCCCCTTACGATATATCGAAAAGCACGGATGAAAAGACACAAAGGGGTATATTCATTGGGTCATTTGCTTCTTTACACTCGTTCAGCGAAGTGTATATAAACCAGGCAGCCCTAGTACACAAAGATCATCAGATGTGCAACCCGAACTCATTCCGATGAGTGGGCGCTTCATCCGACAATAAAATCACAATAAGATGTACGACCACGGCACAAAGAACACCAATATCGAAAGGATTCACCATCGCATTGTTCAAGTGTACTTTGGCTGAGCCGCACTATCCTCGACTTGCTCAGGGCGCACCTTGCCCATGTCAATGCCGGCAGCCTCGACGTCGTTACGGAACCTCTCTTCATTGTCACGCAGCTGGGCGACCATCTGCCCATGAGCATGCCACACGGGCCTGATGTCGAATAGCTGATCCATGCTCTCAAGAGGAACACCCTTGGTTTCGGGGATGAGGAAGTACACGAAGACGATGGAGCACATCATCAATGATGCGAAGAAGAAGTATACACCGTATCCCATGGCCGTGAACATCTGCGGAGTGAAGCGCGAGATGAGGAAGTTCCAGAGCCAGTTGGAGGCGGCGGCGCAGGCCTGTGCCAGGGAACGCATGTTGGGGTCGAACATCTCCTACGGACGCTGTTAGCACTGTTTCAAAGCCCGTGGGTTAACTAGGCAGTGGAGCAATGTTCCAATGCCTGGAGTTTCGAATTTGGAAATGCTTACCGAGTTGAGAACCCAGGGGGTACCGTTCCAAGTTGGGGTATAGAAGACCGTCCACAGGTAGAAGAAGAACATAGCTGCGATACCACCGCCGCTCAAGGAGTCACTGTTGTTCTTTTCGGGTTCGGCTATCTTGATGTACGCGCCGACAATCCACAAACAGACTGAACCACCTGCTGCACCAATCAACAACAGGTTACGGCGACCAACGTGGTCAATCAGCCAAAGCAACCAAATGAAAGTCACCACAGTCTTCACTACACCGAAGATTCCAGTGGTGAACAGACTAGTGTTGTTACCCTTAACACCAATCTAGAAGCATTGTTAGCATCAGTCATCGATGCTCACCTCCATGGATGGAATCGCCACAAGATGCGACTTACCGATTTGAAGACAGTCGGACTGTAATAGTTGATGGCATTGATGCCAGATCCGTTCTGCCAAAAGAACAGCGCACTTCCGAGGAACAGACGCCACATGACCTTTTTGTTGGTTCCGGCGGCCTTAAAGGGTTTCCAGAAGCCAACGCCAATACTACGGCGCTGTTCCTCCAGAGCTTGGTCAATGGCACCAATTTCCTCGATCATATAGATATCGTTCTCAGGCAATTGGCGGATCCAGCAAAGATTTTTGATTGCCTCCTCACGGCGACCGCGTCCAAAGAGCCAACGAGGCGATTCCCGGATGAAGTAACCGCCAATAAGCAAGAGACCAGAAGGAATTAACTGAACAGCAAAAGGAATGAGCCATTGCTTGTGGCTCGGTTCCATGGTCTCGTCGACACCGAACTATTGATATTGTGTTAGCATCCACAGACAAGACAAGTCAAAAACAAACGAAAAGAAAAAACCCACGTTGATCCAGAATCCCACAAGACCGCCAATCTGCCAGCCCAGCTCGTACACACCAACCAATCTACCACGAATAGCCGGAGGAGACAATTCGGAAATGTAGATCGGGGTGATGTTAGAGCCTGCTCCGACACCAATACCAGCGAGAACGCGACCACCGTAAAGGAGGCCAAGTCCTCGGTCGCCATTAGCACCAAGCATCAAACCAGCACCGAGAGTGAAAATCAAACCAGCGGCCAGCAGGCCAATCCTACGACCCCAGAAGTGACCAATGGGATATGCGAAGAAGGCACCGAAGAAGGCACCAGCCTGGTAGCAGGAGACGATGTTGGCGCTGATCAGGTTACTGGTAGAGTCAGACATGTTGTTGAAGTTGAACTCGCTCTTGAAGGAGTCAAGAGAGAGCGTAGTTCCGATGAAAGCACTGTCGTATCCAATCATGCAGGATGTGCACGAGGCCACCGCTGCCAGAAGATAGATTTTCCAGTTGTAGACCACGCTAGGCGTCGGCCGGTCCTCGACCAGCTTCAGGATAGACATGGTGGCGGTTTGTTACAGGACAAGAAGAAGAAGAAGAAGAAGAAGAAGAATCGCAAGACTCTGTGACAGATGATCTCGATCCCCAATGCTAGGTGCAGAGAGGCAGTGATATATCCGTCCTAGGAAGGACGATCACCACGTATGAAGGTGTATATGAGATGCAGGTGCAGGTGCAAGGGAAGAAATGTAAGACGAAACCAAAAAGAAAGTCCTCGCCACGATTTTCTAGAACAGACTAGGGAGGGTAGTCAAGGTCTAAATAGGATTGAGCCCCGGACTGTCAATTTGCCCTTGGAAAAACAGAGAGAATCCGGGGATTGGAAAAGGGGAAGAATTCGTGGGGATGCGGAGTCGGAGAAAGGTATAGCACAGACAGTCAAAATTTCCTTGCAAAAATGAAGAAAAGCCAAGGCGCGGCAAAACGAATACTCTAAGTTTCTTCTTCACGCGTGGAGGACAATTGCCTTTGCCTCTTGGCACCTCTCATGTGTGGCTTGCCTCCAAGAAATGAAATTGGCTCAGTGGGATATGCAAACTCTACTGGGCAGCCAAGTCTGTCAAGTTGAGATTATTCGCTTAAGGCATTGGATTGTGGGGATCCGATGCCGCATGAAGAAGTGGATACTTCCCCAGCGGGTTTCCAGTGTCCCGCGACAGGGTGCATTGTCAGCTCAATTTTCCTGGGGTACCCCAGAGACAACGCAGTGCACGATCCAGACCTTGGTGTGAAATAGCGAATGGCAATTGGTCTGATTGGATAAATTGAAATGGAGCTATGAATAGGGGGGAGGGGGAAAACGGCCAATGATAGATTGCTGTACATGGGTGGCGGGGAAAAGCTTTTTCCCCGGATTAGGGAGAAGCGTGCTCCGTAGCCTCTATGAGGTCTCCGTTGGCCACTCACTGCCGGGGAATCTATCGGTTATCATTCATAATAGCCGTGGTCTTTTTATTGACCTCTGTAGAGTTTCCTACGTGCCGTGACAAGTTCCCCTTGCGGTATGGGTGGTTGTTAGTGGGAAATCATTCAGCCCGGCAGATGTATGTGCTTTAGTGGCGTAGAGTTGACAATGAAGCATCGAATTTGCGGCTAAGCCAATGATCATCTCATGGATTATGTTTATCTAAATCAACAAATCTATGATGCACTCACAGTCATTTCCCTATCAAGGTAGGCAATAACATTGGTTGAGAAGAGTAGGAGAGGTGGAAGAACAAATTATTTCTCAACCCGGCGGCTCATCGCTTTTTTACAGATCCCACTCGCCTACATCGTCCATACTAGTTTTCCTGTACTAATTCTTCAACTTTCCCCATTCGTTTTATGCCTACCTATTGTCGTTTCCGGCTCACTAGGTAAAGCTGAGCACGCCCCTATCCACCCTAACCCACTCTGATTAACCTCACTAAATAAAGAATTTACCTGGAGGCCTTTCTTGGATAGACACCTGGTGACTGTTGATCTAATAGGGTGTAAGTCGCGTATAGGTCAGGAGGGGGAGTATGGTCTAGGTCTGTCATATATGGATTCATAATCGAAGAACGGCAAGTAATAAGTCGACGACTACAGGTGAAACTTGAAAAATCTATTCGTTTGTTTCTTCGTCGAATATTCAAATCTAACCCGAAGCAATTGATATCAGTGACGTCTTAACTTACCCCGCGGACAGTGTACGATGTTGGTCCAAGCGCGAAGCCGGGGTTGTGCTCAAGCCCTATTGCTTCATCCTGCTGCTTCAGCCTAAGCAATTGTGAGTTTATTCTTTTTCCGTGATGTTATCGTAATCAAATTTGAAATGCAGCCCAAAATAACTGCCTCGGTTCAACCTTTCCCCGGACTAAAATATATTGAAGTCTGACCTTTGTAAAAGCGGCAGCGGCTAACCTGAAAAAGGAAAGCCCCCCACCCGGCAGAGGGAATATCCATTGTACCTCGCACGTATAGTGAGACTAAGTATTTTCCGTCTAAATTTCGAATTTCCTCTTATAACATTATAACACCTCCCTCCCCAAGATCTGCATATCCAAGCAGATTATTATACACAATTCATCATGTCCGTCACAGAAATCAACCAAACACCACCAGAAGAGCCCATCGCCATCCCCTCCAACCGCGATGGCGTCGCTTATCTGTACGGCCACCCTCTTCTGAACTCTCTCTCTCCACCTCTACACCAGACAGTCTACAATGCGCTCGGTCTCAATTGGACCCAACTCCCCCTATCCAGCGTGTGTGGCTCATCAGAGTCATACCCTCCTCCGTACACACGGTCGCCACCGATTGAGAAATATCTAGCATCGATCAAGTCCAACCCCAAGTTTGTCGGCTCGTCCGTAACGATGCCTCACAAGGTCGCAATCATGCCATACCTGGACGATCTCACCGAGCACGCCCGCCAAGCCGGCGCCTGCAACACCATCTTCCTCCGCGACGACCCAACAACCGGTCAGCGCCAGTACGTCGGCACTAACACCGACTGCGACGGCATCCGGGAAGCCCTCACACAGAACGCACCTGACCCATCACTCTTCCGCGGCCGGCCTGCGCTCATCATCGGCGGTGGCGGCACTGCCCGTACCGCCATCTACGTTATGCGCCGCTGGCTAGGCTCCAGTCGCATCTATGTCGTCAACCGCGATGCCGCCGAGGTCGCCGCCATCCTCGAGGAAGACCATTGCCGCAATCCTGACCCCAATGCCCAGGCTCCTCTTATCCCCGTCACCGATCCTGCTGAGGCTGCCCGTCTCGAGTCCCCTGCGGCTATCGTCTCCGGTATTCCCAACTACCCCCCGAAGTCTCCTGAAGAACTGCGCGCTCGCGCTATCATCCAGGCTTTCTTGGGTACTGCTGCCGATGCGGATAAGCAGCAGGGTGTCATTCTGGAAATGTGCTACCACCCCACACCCTGGACTGAGATCGCTCACCTGGCTTCTGCTGGTGGGTGGAAGGTCATCCTCGGCTCTGAGGCTCTGATCTGGCAGGGTCTGGAGCAAGCCCGTCTTTGGACTGGAAAGGATGTTATCGGTACCCCTGGTCTTGTGCAGGAGGTTAAGGATCTTGTTGCTAAGACCATTGCGGAACGGGGATCTGCGAAGTCTAGCCTGTGATTTCATTTTTACGATAATGTTTCGATTTTGTTTTAATCATTGTATAGAGCGCATAGTAGTCGCTAGTTGCATTGTCTATATATAAATGGATGGCGTCTTTGATTTTGACATACATTTCGCTTTGGGATCTACCATCAAGTCAATATGTAAATATGACACATCGCAGAATAAATAAAATCAAACGCCATGAAGCTATTCAAGCTCCAGGGCGTGAATACTCCAGGTTACGGACTCGGCGCCAGACTTCCCGTACTGTCCGCTCTTGTGTTTCACGCCCTGTCTCGGTGGCGGATGGGCCAGCGGGTCTGAAATGCCATTAATTAGCAAAATCCGACATAGTAAAGGGAAACAATTCAAACTTACCTAATAGCCAAATACAATCTGCTACCGAGTCGAACATCCTCGATTGGCGCCAAATCCACATCCTCTGGGGGGTTAGCAGTAGTCATAAGTCCACCAGCCTCCAACAGAATAGCGGCACCAGCAGCGATATCCCTATAATGTTCAGCGTCAAAATACTGACTGGGATAGAAAAAAGCAAAACTTACCACTCCCAGCAACCTCCTTCCCACCAAATATCAAAAGACCCCATAGCAACATACGCGAGGTCAAGCGTCGCGCTGCCCAAACTGCGCATACCATGTACCATACCGCCTCTCCCATTCCGACTACCCACCTCCGCAGCCATATTAACAAAACTCTCAATCTTGCGCTGCATATTCCCATCTGGAACATCGCGACGATCTTTACCCCATTCGCAAGAAAAGATACACTGTGAAGGGGCATCGGCAGGCATAGGCGGGGTTGGGTTGTGGATGAGCGGAAGGCGGCGAGTTTCGTTTAGCCAGGCCCCGCGCCCGCTGCAGGAAGACCAGAGTTGATCAGTGAAGGGGGCATAGATTACGCCAATTATTGGCTTGTGTTCCACGATGAAGCCGATTGAGACACAGAACATGGGGAAAATATGCGTGTAGTTTACGGTTCCTGGGGGTGGGGTTATTAGTTGGGTTTCTTGCGACGCCAGTTTGGAACCGTGGACAGTCCAATCGGTCATGGTGCTGAAGGTTCTGATTTACCGTCTAATGGGTCGATGCACCATGTTGGTTGTTCGTCAATGAGGTAGTCACGCGATTGGCCTTTGGCATATGCCTCCTCGCCGAGGAATCTAGAGATCTGTTAGATTTCTTGTCGGTGAGTGCATTGGTGCATTGGTAGTGGATATACTAACTTGTGAGATGGATATCTTGTCTCGAGGGCGCGCCGAATGAATACTTCGACGTCTGTCAAGTAAAACTGTTAGCAACGATGTCTGATATGTCTTATCAGCTGCGCCGTCTTACCTTCGTCGGTCTGCGTCACAATGTCTACTGCATTTTCTTTCTCCTCGAAGGCGTTGGAGGAACCATTTGCACCTGAGATCCGTTGCTCGACACGCTCCATGAGCATCTTGCCTGCCTTGCGGCCCAGGTCTATTGAGAAAGCGTATATCTCATCCAGCTCATCTTGAGAGAAGGGTCCAACGGCCATGGTGTAAAGGGTTAATGGGGATGTGTGGATACAAGAGATGTATGAAAGTATGTCAATATAGGAAAATACAAGGAGATATCCCAATGTGAAAGAGGCAGCTTAATTCCTTTTGAGTCATCCGGTGAAAATTGGAGGTTCAAAATAACCGCCACTAGCCGACCTCGGGAGTTTCGAGGTTCCAAAGTTGTGGTTGTCAAGATGTTTCCCCACTTTATGTTTCTATTTAGACCAAGATAGTATTAGGGATGTTATACTATGTAAGAACCCTGCCATGTGTCCTCAGATGTTCTTTTTAGATGTCATTTTTGATCACATTCTCGATGCCCTTTAAGTGTATACAAAGGTGGTAAAGAGCATAAACTGTGCAGAGGCCTTTTCTATTTGTAACTTTTGACACCCTTAGATTGTTATACTTGGGGACTATTTCCGGACGATTTTGGGTTGAATGGACAAGGGACTGGTTAATAACCTCAGTCCCAAACCCCAAAGCCACGCGATACGGATCGTCGGTTGTCACAGTTTGGTTTCTTCCTTTGTATTTGCATATCATCAACGGGCATCCTGGCAGAGTTGATCTGGGGGTTCAGAGGCCTCAACCTCAAGAACGAGGGAGGAATACTTGTCGGCAGCCGAATTGACACGGGCATCGTACGGACCGAATACCCAACCTGGCTCCGAGGCTCGTTTCGCGGCATGGCCGGTGAAATCTCCTTTTTGCAAGGCCAAGCCTATAAAATTGGGATTGCTGAGAATTATGGCGCGGAAATTGCAGATTACATATTCATACCACCGTCACTCGAACACCTGGCAAGAGATCAAGGTCTGTTTCGATCTAGGTGAAGAGGCATTGCGGAATTTTATGAGCCCAGATGTATTGCGATAGTTTGGGGGTATACGCGAGAGGATGTGCCTGTCGAATTCGGCCTTCAACTTTTCGATTGCGTCGTCGATATCATCTAGGGAGCGCAGTACCCTTGGGTCCCGGTGCATGATACGATCGTGTAGTTCTCCTAGGAACACCGGGCAAAATGATTGGGATAGGGGTTTATTTGCAGTGGTCTTTGAGCCTCTAGAAGCAGAGGTTAAATCGCTGATGTTATAGCCGTTTGACAGGTTTTGCCTAGGATTGATCGAATCGAGACATGTTATAACGTGTGTCTGTAGGGGAAAGGGGCCAGAGTATTGTGGAAAAACCTGAACGAAAGTCGACGTTCGTGCCCCTCCCATCGTGCCTTCCATATCCTGTGGTCCACAAACAGACGTTCGATTTGTCCTTGTGATCTTTTAGCCTAGCGGTTAAATGCTCATGTGTAATCTCTTAGGAGCTAGCGGCCTAAATGGAGCATAGGATTAAAATTCGTGCTGCGTGCCTTTCCACGGGTCGGGGGTGACTGTTCAGCACGATGATTGTGGGGTGTTTCTAGCAGCAGGTCCTGCTGTTCAGGTAAACGGGCCTTATCAGGTACCATTTGTAATCAGAACTTGCCGACGTTGTCTTTTGCGGCTTTATACATACCCTGACAGTAACGGCCCTCTAGGCGTATTCGGCGCGAATGCTAGCGATGTTCTTGGCGACGGCAATGATAATGTTGCTGAGTTGGAGTATCGTCTAAGCAATCTAGACCCTTTTTGTTGTGGAAGCTGACAAGAAGGATGCATTGTTCTCCTAACTAACTAAAGCCATTAAGGACAGTCAGGGTATAAAGGACCAGCGGCCCATGCAAATCCCGATGGTCACAAAAGGCACGCAATAATCGATGTCATGGTCCAAGTTTCCTTCCAAATTGCAGGCTCTGGCCCACATTCAGTCTCCGACCACCGACGCAGCCGCTCCAAACAAGACCAAGGTAAAATGGACGTCTATGACAGACCCGATCCGAGTCTCCGTCGGATAGTCCAGACCTGACATCATCAGTGAATGCGAAAAGATCAAATATTCCACAGGGCTTACTCCCTCAGAGAAGGGCTGAATATCTTAGACAATCCCCAAGCCCAGGGAATTCTATGAGCAGCCAAAGACCTTGCCGACAATAGCACCGATGATAATAGTATAGTCGCTGGCCTCCTTTCCCGCTGGGAAAGCAAGCCGGAAATCACCGGATCCGCCCTGCGCTCGGCCGTATATCGTGTCCGTCTACGTGGACCATCACCTCCGCCACCCCACAAACTGACCACTGACGGCATGGCGAATTGTCAGACACGGCAGTGCAAGGAGGCTGGTTGAAGGGTATAGAGTGGTCGATGGGCCGGTTGGTAGGCACCATGTCCCCCGCAGGTTGATCGACGGCCGTAGTGTCACTGGGCAATGTCACCACCCGTGCAGTTGATCATCATTCATGAGAGCAGGTGGCGATATTCAAGTTGGTTGTCCATCCATTTGCTGTAACCTGTCTTGTATCGCTTCGTGGTCATTATTTCCTTCGTCATCTTTGTACTCTTGAAGCACAATGCTCCGCATAACACGCCGGGGGGCGCGACGGCCAGTGAACAGTTCGAACTGAGCGAAACCTTGCTCGGGCAGAACATCCAGGCCATCCAGGGCTACCCAACCACGATGAGATAGAGCCCGTGTTTGTTTCATGAGAGGGGTATTGAGGGGCTTGTATGCCAGCTATAAACATTGGTTAGGAATAAAAGGCCATCTTTTCAGGCTAGTAAAAAGAGATATATAAACTTACATCAACAACGACGCCACCTGTCGGGCTTTCCAGCCATTGTGCTGGCAGACGGAAGTTAGGTGCTGGCTCGCCGCCAATACTATGGGCCGGAATTCCCGAGACAACAATCGTCGGCTGTTTGAAATCTACAGGCCAGGGCTCGGTTAATGAAGGAATAATGCGAACTGTGGGACGGCCAGACCCGCCGGCCTCTTTTGAGTGGAGATCTTGTCGGTTGTAGTGGTGGGCCAGTCTCTCCGCATTCGCCAGTGTACGGTTGTAGACAAAGATATTTTGCACACCAAGATGGATCATGGAGTAAATTGCAGCGCGGGCCATCCCGCCAGATCCTATGACAAGGCCTGTGGATGACAAGCGAACCGCATTTGCCGGAGACAAGCCGCGGCGAATACAATTGCAGATTCCGATCCAATCGGTGTTATCACCATGAAGGCCCTTGATAGGGCCAGCGCGGCTCTTTTGGAGAAATATTGAAGATTCTTGAAGACGGGTGTCATCCAGGTCATCGAGGTTGCGGATTGGGATGAGGGTATTGACGGCACCGATAGCTCGGGCATGCGCAGACATTGAGTGGAGAAGAGGAATACACTCTGTTTTGTACGGAAGGCTGACACTTGATCCACCAAAATATTGATTTTCCACTAGGTCATTTAGCCCTCGCAGAGTAGGTGATTGGTGAATGGAGTAATTGTGCGGCAAACCACATATTTTGAAAGCAGTGTTGTGCATCGCAGGCGACATACTATATGTTGTGTTGGCGCCAAAGACGAAAAATTGCATCGGGTCCAAGGCAAATGAGCTATAAAGCGCGTTCTGCACTTCGCGGGCTGTGATGTATGATCGTAGATGAGTTGGAACTTCCGTTACTAGGGACGGATGTGTGACTGGGGAGAGGATAGGATTGAAGCAACGAGACATGCGACCAAGAGGACCGGTATTATAGGCGATCAGAGAAAGACCAGCAACAGGCAGGCTTTGGATGCGATGGCGAAATCTTTGCACCGCGAGGTTGTCTTCAGGTGTCTCAGCTGGTTGGCACACTCGGACTATATCGCACCCTAGGCTCTTGGCCCGCTCATAAACTTTCATATACTCATCGCCATCCCAGCCCCCCGGCAGAGGATGGAAGGCTTCGAAGTGGCCAATGATCCTGGTTCGCCCACTTGCAGAGATGATCTGGGAAATAATATTGTCATCACGAGTGAGGTCTACGGTGAGGAAACCGGTAGAGAGCCGCAAGCCATGTCGGACGAGGTTTAAGTAGGCTTCATCGGTACATCTCACGGGAACCTGACTAGGAGACAGAGGTCCTGTGGAGGTGGTATAGCTTTCCACGTGGTAAATCAACGGCACAATGATGTTGCGGCGAACGAGTGCTACCGCCTGGCTGATACTGTCCGCGAGACTTGAGCTGAGGCCTGGCTGGCCAGAAGAGCCTGTTACGTCGACTGCCAGTTCGAAGGCATCGGCAGTGAATTCCAGCTGCTCAATATCCATACCCCTCTCACACACCTTGGAAAACGGCACTGAGACTGCCGATGTGTACATACGAGATTCCACAGGCAACAGCGACAGCGGGAAAGATGCATGCTGGCTGTTAAGTTCTACAATGTCACCGGTGATAAAGGCAATGAAGCGGAGAAAGTCACGCTGAACTCGTTTCAGCGTTAAAAACGGAAGGGGAGTATGTGACCTAGGCTCTGTTCGGTGCGTCGGTGATGAATTGTCGCTGTCATTGGGTAGATCCTCACTTCTGGCCTCTGATAAATTGAAAAACTCCAGGTTCGAACACCCTCGATATATTGGGCCTGATAATTCAAGGAAATGTCGCACCTTTTGAGTATCCCACGCTTTGAGATACGACTGGATGCTCTCAGGATCTCGAATAACGTGAATAACCGGATGTGTCTGCGCAAACTCCCTAAGAAGTCTTTGGCCATTGCGTTCCATCGACCCGGCCCCACACGCAATCACACACCCCTCTTGGTTATCTGCCAGCATCGATTCAAACACCCGCGCCTCTTGTTGCCGGTAGACGGATCCATCATTTTCCTTTTTGAACACAGCACGGGAACATCCCACACTCTGTTGGAAATAGCGGTCTGCATCGATCAATCGTCGTCCAGATGTCGCCGCGAGGATGACCGCCAGACTTGACTTTCCTGTGCCACGGATTCCAATCAATACGACGGATGCCTTCGGGCTGAAGGTGCGTGGCGTTTGAAGATGACCATTTTCAAACAATACCGGGGATCCACGGTTCGATTGTAATTCTCTGAGCGAGGGCAGACGCGAATCTCCGAATGCTTCTCTATATTCACTCAATTGACTAGAAGAAGGTCGAGATGAGAGCTGGACAGTGGGAGAGAGTCCGACGCCCGAGCTGTACTTCCGAGGCCCATTGTCCGAAGCCTCGACCTCGTGGAGCTTGCGTTTCGGTGGGCGTACCAACATGGACATGGCGCATCAAGGGACCCACGTGTGGGAATGAGATCAGGAGCAGGGTAGTCGAAGACCCATTACCACGGATGGTAATGCAGGATGAAGGACCTCGGTAGGGTATTAAGATATAGGGTATGAGGATCCGGGGATTGTGGAGGAAATGAACCGATATGGTAAGCAGGATTCCCCAAGTTTTGCGGGGGGAAAGAAGATTCTTGATAATCGCGCGTGTCCGATACATTACTATTACGTAAGGCGGACGAGTACTCACCCGGCACTTTCGGTTTTCCTCTTTCCCCGCGGGGGATTTGCGCTCAGATGCGAACGTGCAAAACAGCTGGGGAAATTATCGAAATTGCTGTGGCTTAGTCTGCATTGTGCCGCTAGTTTGCCCAAAAATCAGATTCAAATTCATGGCCTAAATCCCAGTCTCCAATCGATTACCTTTTACGAGACAGTGACTGGCTCGCCGCCAGCCGGGTATTCAACCTTCCCCGGAAGAACCCTGTTGGGGCAAGCACCTTGCCTCGTGCTGCACCTAACCTCAACATCGCGCTTCGGTCCCAACATCCCTCCCCGACGATTCTAATATACCTCCAGTGGGGCTCATTTTCATGGCGTAGTCGCCGGCTCGTCCGTGCAGTCGCCTATCGGCAATCAATATCGCTTTGCGGGAGCTTGCGCCCGAATCCTCCAAGTGGATCGCTTCCTCAATCACCATGAACGCTGAACAGCGCCAGGCCACTGGCGCTAGTAGCAAATCCAAACGACGATGGACCGAACCAGAAGATGACGGCAAGGCGACGGGGGAACCGAAGCGTCAGCGAGTCTCACGGGCTTGCGATAGTTGCCGGTTGAAAAAGGACAAATGTGATGGAATACAGCCAGTGTGCTCGACTTGCGCAGCCCTCTGCCGACCCTGTACCTACAAGGCCAACCCGAAGAAGCGAGGCCTGCCCACCGGCTACATTCGCTCGCTGGAGTTACTTTGGGGGCTAGCATTCCAAAAGATCCAAGGCAGTGAAGAAGTCATGCGAGCATTAATGCGATCAATCAATCTCCCCAGTCACTTGGCTACAATGGGCAAGGAAGCAGAGGGGTCGGATGCATTGCTGGCTTCCTTTAAAAACAGCACAGTACTCAGAGACATTGAACGCATTCTGGTAGTACTCGAACAGCCGGAGGAGGAAAGGGAGCGAAACCTCCAGGCATATGGCGAAGTGGAAACACCTCTGGATGTCGAAGCAATGCTTTCCTCGGCTGAAGCCCAGGAGTGGCGGATCCCAGAAGGCATGGAAGCTCACGAAACACCATTACCAGGAGTATCGCCGACTCGAACCGCTGTGAAAGTTACCGGACCACGTCCGACTGCAGACTGCGGTAGTCAGACAACTACACCAGATGACCCACCCTCGTCCTCTTTCGCCTTCCCACCTAATCCCGATTACCCTCGATCATCCTCCGTGAAACCCCCTCTTCAACTCCCCTACAACGCATGGCCCCTTTTTGATGTGTATTTCTCCTACACGCAGTGTTGGTTCCCAATACTCGAAAAACATGACATACTCCGCACCGCTTTTCAATATACCGAAGGCGATGTATACGCCTCGGTTTTAACCCCCGGGTCTGGGGAGCACGCGGCCTTGTGGGCTGTCCTCACTCTCGCCTCGCTCCAGGATGCTTCCATCTCAGCCTCCAGCGAAGTAGAAGATCAGCCTAGTGATCAGATGACCCCATCACAAATGTATGCTACTGCCCGACAATTAATTCCGTCTGAGAATGGCCCGCACGAACTCGGACACGTGCAAGCACTGTTGATCCTGGGTTTAGTCAAATTCGGACAGCAAGAATGGACTGGCTCCTGGATGCTTGTTGGTCAGGCTGTTCGGATTGCGCATATACTAAATCTCGATCTACATTCATATTCATCATCATCGAGAACCCCAGATCAAGAAAAGAAACTTGGTCGAGCAAAGCATGTGTTTTTGGGTTGTTTTGTTCTCGAGACCCTCATTGCGGAATCAACTTCACAATGCCCATCGCTGCGAAAGGCAGATTTATCCAGGATAGGCTCCATCAATGAGGATGGTCTTGAGGAATGGCATCCTTGGGAAGATCAAACTGGGTTACGCCCGGCCCAATCCTCACGGGCGTCTATGCAGCGCGGTCCCCTTCATGCGTTGAGCACTTTCAACCGCCTCGTCAACCTCGTGTCGATTTTGAATGATCTATGCTGTTGCAAACACGACCCGACAATATCTCGGTCGCAACTGGAGCAACTGGAGTTACAATTACAGCGCTGGATAACAGAATTACCAAAGAGCTATCGTCTCGATCTACAAAGTCGCCCTGGGAGACTGGCTTCTCCGCATATTTTCGGGTTAGAGATGACATATGAAAGTGTCGTCATTTCTCTCAGCTCTCAAATTGCCATTCGTGAATATGATCAGAACATACCTGAACCTCCTCACAAAATCCGTGCTACAGAAAGCTCGAAAAGGCTTTTGCAATTGCTTCAGGCCTATATGGAGACATACAGCTTTTCAGCCACGGCACCAACCTTCGGTCTGATGCTTCGACTTGGCCTTCCGCGATCCATTTCTAGGGACCTCCCATCAGTCCTTGATATGGGCTTACGAAATACCATCCACAATTTTTCCTCGAAACTCTCTATGTTGTGGACTATGCCAAACCAACAAACCGCTGGTCGAAATGTATCACAGAGATCTCAACTACCGGGTACTTCCCCTGCGCTCTCACAGCACATCGATACCTCTGCCGGTGGAGACATAGCAATCCCATCATCGCTTTCAATAGCCACACCTTCGCATCTTCTTCCTACCACACATGCCACACATGGGCCCCAGAATACTACACGTTCTGCGGCTGTCCCTGACAACGCATTCCTCTCCACGCCTTGGCTTAGAACCACACAACACATCGAAGATGTATCTCTTCTCCGCACGCCGTCATCACTAACCTCCGTTGGGGGCGTTTCTGAGGTTCCCGCACTGCAGGGCCATTTGGATGGTTCTCTTAGCAATGGACTTCCCCATCCTGCATCAGTGGCTAGCGAATCCCATAACGGTACCGGAATTCTCGCTGAGCTTTCGCCATCATACCACCAAACCGCACAATACCATCCAACGGGATACCATGACCCATCAGTCAATATGGGCACATTTGTTGACATGGATGGCTATGCGCGTCCACGGAGGCAACGAATTGCTCCTGATCTCGATGCATTATTTGATGAGCTCGCGTCATTAGATGGTGCAGAAAAGTAAGAATTTATCTCCTTTTTCTTTACGTAATGACTGACCTCAACCCTCTATAGAGCCGACAATCAACCGGAGTTTATGCAGAACCTAGGTTTTGTCTCTGATGTGGGCATTCCTGAGCTCTACTCGTTCTCCGGTCAGATCGAGCCTTTCTTGCTGGCACAGACCCAGCAGCTACCCAACAACGGCACTCCCTCTGGTATGCGACGAGAGTCGGGGCCTCTTAACATGTCGGGAACCTCCAAGTGATGATGACCTGTAGCATCATTCCATTCTGATGATATGAATGCCGCTTCGCCGCTGGTCGGCCTCATCGGCCTCTCGGTCCACAGTCCACCTGGCCCCTGGGGAGCAGCCCCTGGGGGGCAAGAGCTATACATCTAGTCCCTGACTGCTATATTATATCGCATATTTGAACCCTCATAAGGGGTCCCAATTTCTTGTCTATGTGGTAATGCACTGCAAATCCCCACAATACACAAAGCTACTCCAGGCCAGGCAACTGGTAATACAGGATACCTTCTATGACAGATATAAAATTACTAGTGTAGAATTCTATTTTTCAAAAGAATAAACCTCTACAGCAGAACTCTACCCACATAGATACATGAAAGATTTTCATAAAGAGTATCCTATCTACAATCAGCTGGATTCCCAACTCAATCACAGCGCAGCCTTAGCCTCCTTCTCCTTCTCCTCGAAATTAACACAAACATGCTCAACAGCAACCTTGTACCCATAAACACCGAGACCAACAATAATGCCCGCAGCCTTATCACTGAAGTACGAGTGGTGTCTCCAAGGCTCGCGCGCATGGACATTGCTCACATGGAGCTCAATAAAGGGGATAGCGACACCGAGCAAGGCATCACGGATCGCAACGGAGGTATGCGTGTAGGCACCTGGGTTGATAATGATACCATCGACCTTGCCACGCGCCGCCTGGATGCGATCCACGATCGCGCCTTCGTGGTTCGACTGGAAAGAATCAAGCACGGCACCATGACTGGCAGCGACCTCGCGACTGTTCAATTCTACGTCGGAGAGTGTTGTGTGTCCGTAGATGTGTGGCTCGCGTGTTCCGAGGAGGTTCAGGTTTGGGCCGTTGATTAGGAGGATGGATTTGCCCATTTTGTGTGGTTTGATATGGGTCGGCTGGGGTGAGTCGATGGTATTTGGGGGGAGTGTGAAATTGAGATATTTGATATTGGGAGATGATATTAAAATGTAGACATGTACTAACTGGGTGCCCATCGGATATATTCTTTTTATACTCTTCTCCTTTGGTCTTGTTCTCTCCGCATTTTGCCCAGCCCGGCAGAGCGCTTTGCCGTGTACGTCGTGCATTTTGTGGGGACCGACATGGGGGGTTTTGCGAGAAGCGGATTTGCTCACGGTCATGTTGTTTGTTGTTTCATATTTTTCCAATGATTTAATTGAAGTGAATTATTCATGTGGGAACAATAAACTGCCCTGGTCAAATCTATACCCCGGTTTGCCCCTCATCACCTATCTCTTTGACATTCCACCTCAGCTCTCGCACCACAAGATGGCGGATTTATGTTCTCCGATACGCTGGAGCCGTCTCCCAATGAGTATGGATTGTAGCCTTAGAGGTTGGCGGTGGGTGATAGTCCTATGATTCGATGTCGCTGTCGTGGCTTCTATCGCATAGGTGATAGTTCCAAGAGATGGTTTCGTCGTGGCTGGTATGTTCGTTGGGATGTCCAAGTAGAAGTGGGATTTTGAGATGATTCTCTCTTGGGAAGTCTCAACCTCTTCCTTGGGCAATATCGGCACAGAGACGTCTTGAGGAGTTCGTTCAATTCTTGATCCCGGCTGGGGCGATTTGTTTGTTGGATTGAAGAATCAAGGACACAAAATCGGCCGTGTGTTTTTGCTGTCTGTTGTAGATGTCACAACTTGAATAAACCGAACGTGAATCTGGCTCACATTGGCCAGGGGTTCAGGTGAAGTCGCTGAGAGAACGGCATGCCCTGCCAAAGCAGAAACCTCACGCATTCCATGGCACTGGCCATTGACATCCCCGCATTTCCCGGATTTCCCTTAACTAGTCCGCACAGCAATGAAGGTTTAATGACATCCTTTTTCACAAGGCTTGGGAGAAACATATTGACTTGACTACAGGAGCTTAAATATAAGTAATATGGAAAGAGAAGCAGGAGGTTTGTATTCTCTACAACCCAGACTAGCGAAATAGAAACGATGAACAATAAGACCCCCCACATCAAGCCTTATCGAGAGCTTTGTATATCTCAGCCTCAATTGTTCCCCATAGCCCAAGTACCTTAGCGTCCGCAAACGGCAGGATTTGTGTGCAAACAAACCCCGCAACACCCTTCTCCCTGTCCGCCCACCACCATAAATTCGCCAGCCCAGTCCAGTGCCCTGTGCTATTCGACCGCCCAGTTGCACCGCCATTGCTCAGCATAAATGTGAGGCCCCAACCTTGTGGCGGGCTCCCAGCAACTGGGTATAACTCAGGAATGGGGTTGGTTAGGTCCGGCTTTGCATCGGGGATGCTTTGACGGCTGTAATTGGGGAACCGGGGAATTTGGTTAGAGAACATTTCGTCCACAGTCTCTTTTTGAAGCAACTTTCTGCCTGTTCTAGGGCACGTCCCATCATTTAACAGCTTCAGCACAGCGAGGACCTTTGCAGACACAAGTCAGTGTATGGAATATCGACAGATTCTCGGAGCTACTCCCGACTCACTGCAATATTCCTGCGGCTTGGCAAATATACACGCACCACCGCTATTAAATACTCTAGCGACTTCAGCGTCGTCCTCCAGATCAACAACTAGAGGCGCTCGAAGGAGATGGTCACGAGGCCTTAGTGTGCCATCTGGGTCTCGGTGATTCATGTATGCCAGCCTCTGGCGCATGTCATGGCTCGGGATCATAAACATTTCCTTGATTACAAGAGGCAGGAAGACATTCTTTTGTAGGCAGTCGTTGAGCGTCAAGCCAGTTGCGCGTTCCAGTGCGATCCCCGCGCAGTCGATACCAACCTGTTCTCATCAGCAATGCATTCACGATTCTGGATAAATGGTACTTACGCCATATTCCCAGCCTTCAACGGGCTGGAATAGCAGAGGCCGTTTCATATCCTCGATTCGCCCAGAGAACTCATCTGCTCCAACCGGGTACGACCACTGTCTCAATCTCTCATTGAAAAATGTATAGCCGAATCCGGCAGTGTGTGTTAATAGCATACGCAGGGTAATTCCATGCTTCTTCTCTTCAGAGCTCCCATCTGGTAGCAAAACTTTGAGACTCTTCAATTCCGGACAAAGATCCTCTGTCTGTTCCGCATCATCTAG
Organism: Penicillium thymicola; assembly: GCA_030142185.1. Lineage (NCBI taxonomy): Eukaryota > Fungi > Ascomycota > Eurotiomycetes > Eurotiales > Aspergillaceae > Penicillium > Penicillium thymicola. Next base: position 109,655 of record LACB01000026.1, read on the forward strand.
CTTAAGAACACCCTGCTCAACCAGTTGCATGCAGGCAACACCAACCAACATCTTCGTACAAGATGCAATCCAGAAGATGCTCTCTAAGGCCATGGGGTCATTGGATCCCGTACCTCGATTACCCGCGGAGTGGGCCAATAGTTCGTTGCCATCTTTCCCAACGATCACGACCGTGGTCCCGGGAATACCTGACGTTTGGTCTTCGCAGGCTTTGTCTATGATATCGCAGAGGTGCGAATGCACCTGCGCATTTAGAGGCATGTCGTCGAGGCCGTTATGGAATAGGATAGGCGACTGTTATACTGTACCGACAAAAGGTCAGATCCACTAAAAAGAACAGAGACCAACTAGGAGCATGGGAACGTGACTTATTTAATAGTTTCACAGCGACGGGTTCCGTTTCCACTCTCATGTGATACCGGGGGTTTCCCCCAATTCTGCGGCCATGGCCAACTAACCTTCTTTGCGGAACCACTGTGGATTGCAGAACCGAGTGCGGGGAAGTTTCCAAGATTGTCACGGCTCCGGGCAAGAAACTAGCGGCAGGAGGTGGTCCATCCTATCACAGCTGCAGTGTAGGTATTTTGTGATGGCCCGTTGAGGAATGCAGGGTCTCATGTGACGTGTACCGCAGCTTCTTGTGGGAATAGCGACAATGCAGCTTTGAAGCGCTTCGGTTCTTCCGAATAATCAGATTGTTATTCTTGCTCCCCGGGGATGAAAAACGACACCACAAAAGTGAGGTTATAAGAAGGACATGAGAGTTGATGGCGGTGGGAGGTATTCAAAGTTCGGATTCCAACCCAGAATCTATCGAGTCGAGGACTGAAGTTCCGGACAAAAAAGCCACATTGTCACGATGGTCCCAAAACTCCGCCCCACGTGGTACATGAATGGAGGAGGGGTACCCTGCAGTTAACTTTATCATAGGCACCGAGTAGGATATTGTTGCCAGCATAGGCTGACATCCGCAGCAAAACATGGACGAGGATGCGTATAAGTAGGAGGAGGTACCCGAGAAAGAAAGCTTTATGATATTCCAACAGTCAGTCTTCTTATTTAGTTACAACAACAGCAACTCTTGATCATTTCAATCTTTGATAGAAACATCCTGTCAAAATGGGTAGCATAGGAGAGACCGTCCCCAGGCCGAAGAAGTATAACACTGAGCTCACCGACTACTCAGAAGTTCATGCCGACAAAACTGGGCCATATGCAGAGAATCTCGAGGTTGATGCTTTGGTAGTTGGTGCTGGTTTTGGTAAGCCCTTATTCCAGGCTTCATTCACCAACAGGCTAACGAGGTAGCCGGCGTCTTCATGCTCAAGACACTTCGTGATCGCGGCCTGAAGACGGTTATTTTTGAGGCCGGCAACGACACGGGTGGCACCTGGCGATGGAATTGCTACCCCGGCGCCGGCGTTGACTCCGAAGTCCCAGAGTACGAGTTCTCTTGGCCTGAAGTATACAACACATGGAACTGGCCGAACAACTACCCTAACTACCAAAACCTGCGAGATTACTTCGATCACGTTGACAAAGTAGTTGACGTCAAGAAAGACTGCGCTTTCAACACCGTCGTCATTGGGGCTCAGTTTGATACGAACGAGGGAAGATGGAGTATTAAAACTGCAGATGACCGGACAACCAAGGCCAAATACCTCGTCCTTGGAACCGGCTTTGTAAGTAATTACACCCCTCAGTCTCATTAATACCTACTAATAAACTGCATAGGCCGCTAAACGTTACATTCCCCCGTGGCCCGGCATGGATAAATTCAAGGGTATCGTGAACCACTCATCTTTTTGGCCGGAGGAGGAAATCGACGTTAAAAGCAAGCGCTGTGCTATCATCGGCACCGGTGCCTCGGGTGTGCAAATCACGCAGGTTTGGGGCCCTGAGGCTGCTGACCTCAAGGTCTTTCAACGAACTCCTAACCTCGCCGTACCCATGCGCAAGCGAGACCTCACTGTTGAGGAACAGGAGCGCATCAAGCCCTACTACCCAGAGCTGTTTCGGTACCGTGAGACTAACTTTGCCGGCTTCCTGTATGATTGGTGCGAGCGCAACACCTTTGACGACACACCCGAGGAACGCGAGGCACTCTACGAGAGCGTCTGGAAGGAGGGTGGCTTCCGCTATTGGGTTGCTCTGTACAAGGATAACTTGATCGACCCCGAGGCCAACAAAGAGTCGTACAATTTCTGGGCCAAGAAGACCCGTGATCGTATCGGTGACCCCGTTACGAGGGAGTTGCTTGCACCTCGGAAAATGCCGCATTATTTCGGTATCAAGCGACCATGTCTTGAAAGGACTTACTACGAACAGTTCAATCGAGAAACGGTACACCTGGTTGACATCAAGAATAACCCGATCAAGGAGTTCACCGAGACTGGTATCACCCTCGAGGACGGAACTCATCATGAACTTGATGTTATTGCTGTCGCGACTGGATTTGTAAGTCCTGTTTGATACACCACCAATATCACATGTGCTAATACTCACAGGACGTTGTTACCGGCGTCATGACCCAGCTCGGCCTGAGGAGCATCGACGGCGCCGAGCTCGAGAAGGAATGGATTCCAGGCGCAAAGACCTATCTCGGTACCACCGTGGGCGGCTACCCCAATATGTTCCACATTTATGGCGCACACGGGCCGACGCTCCTCAGCAATGGCCCCACATCAGTCGCGGTCCAAGGCCGGTGGATTTCCGACGCCATTGCCAAGATTGAGGCCAATAACATCAAGTATATCAATCCCAAGATTGAGGCTGCTAATAGGTGGAAGAACCATGTCGTGGAGCTCAATAACAGGACTCTCTTCCCCACGACACAGTCGACGTACATGGGTGGCAGCATCCCTGGCAAGGTTTCTGAGCCAGTGTGCTACTCTGGTGGTATCCCCGCTTATGCCACGGAGATTCGGGCGGCCTTGGATAACTGGGAGGAAGGATTTGACGTTGTTAAGGCTTGAGTGGAACTCAATGAACACCCCCCTGGAGCTAATGGTTGATTCCCTGACTACAGGTAAATATTACCTATAGTTAATAAATCAATGATTGTTGCTTGGTCTATACAAACATACTTTTTGGTTCTTTTTGGATGGAATATTAGTTATATATGTAGCTATACGTACCATTTTTCCTCTGCCGGGTGGGGCTTTCCTGTCTTAGCTGCCGCCGCTTTTACGAGGGCGCTCAGAGTCAGGCTCACGGAGTAGATTTCAGTGGGGGCTCAGACTCAGTAAGTGTAGTCCAGACGGGAAATCAGGCCGCTGCACCTGGAAATCACATAAGAGCATTTAACCGTTAGGAAAAAAAAAGATCATATTGCGGCCTTGCTGCTATGATTGCTATTGCGTTCGGCTACTATTGGTTTATGTCGAGGAGTACTAGCCAACCGCCGGAGTGGCAAGAAGTGGCGAAGACGGTCACTTGGGACCTGTTTTGTAGCACCCGGCGTAAGTCTCCTATATGAAGGATCGATCCCGCCACCTCAATACTATACCCTCGGTTCCATGGCCGAATAGCAGCAGCGCAAGATGGTCTTCGAGCCGGGCTGCTTTAGCAGCTTGCTCTTGGAGGGTGTTTAGGTATCGCTCAAGAAGGATACGCCTGGGCACAACCCGTAAATTCCCAGCCTCCAATATTTCTGGGAGCCTCTTGCTATCAAGCACCCCCCGACGTTCGAAATAAGTAGAAATCTGATTCAAACTACCAGCCTACACAAGCACAACCTATCCATTCTTTGCACCAGTCGATACCACTACAATGAGGTTTCGTCCCATCTACTCCACGACTCCGTTCAACACATCTCACTGAACTCAGAATATAATGAGGAAGAGTGGATGTCAATACAGTTGAAATCCAGAACCGTGGACACCTATCCTCGCTTGGGTATCCTCGCTTGGGCTACCTAAACTAGCTCCAATACAATTTAATTCAGATTCACTTCAGATTCAATTTAGATTCAATTCAGATTTAATTTACTTCAGAAGTCCCTATATCTATTCTAGAACGTATTAATTTTATTAGCCTTATAATCTAGGTATTCGGACATCTTTAAGCATCGTCAGGCTTCAATTAACAACAACAACATTTGTGGATCTAAATTACTGCGGGCAATATGAGCCAATGAGAGTTATGTGCCGGTTAGCGGAGAAGACCCACAAAGAGTGGGTGAAATATCTATAAAGGGCCTAGGAGCTATTCAGGTCGTCTTGAACTCCCATCTTGAATCGGAGCTCTCTTTAGGTATATATGAAGGTGGTAAAAAAAGTATATTCTGTGCAAGAACATTGAGGAGATCATGTCGGCCGTTTTTTTCCGCGATTCATCACCCTGAGATCACTGATGGCCATGTGAAGACCCTAAAATAGACTGGAACAGTGATTTGTGTCATCTAGTACATATCTAGGTAGACACCTCTACATCTGAATATCTGCCTGTTAATTTTTCCTATCGCAATCGCTGAGATGGCGGAGAAACAAGGCAGCTACGACCTTAGTCTCGATGGCAGCTTCCTCGGCCCCCTTTGGTTAGAAGATACACATATCATGGAAAGTCGCAATTCTTTGATATTCTCCAACCGAATCCGTTCACTTCGAGTCCTCGACTGATTTAAGCGAATTCCTCCTCTTACACGCAAGTAAAGAGACCAACGAAAACATTTTCGATCCTCGGAACGAAGACGAAGACCCAAAAATCTCAAAGCGTGGCACTTCATTCGATACAAAAGAACAACTTCTCCTGATCACGATTTCTTTGTTCCCACACTCTGTAGCAGCGGATGTCGTGAACACTATGATTCGCGAGGCCCTGGAATCAATGGGGTTGAAAAAATCTCTCCTCGGACTTCCGGGTATAACCATCAAAGGGGAGGATCGAGGGAAACAACCCGATTATAGCTGGATACCCAAAAGAAGAGTGCCTGGTCAACCCCGCAAACCATCGGTTACTCTTGAAGTTGCGTACTCAGAATCGGACTCGAAGTTGAACTGTGATGTCCGATTTTGGTTGAACCCTGATGACGGCAATGCGAACATCTGCTTGACACTGCAGATCAATAGGTCCCGGCCAGAAACCCGGATTGAAAGGTGGGAAAGGCAAAACAATAAAGCCCATCGCTCCCAGGTCATCTATGTTACTAAACAAAGGGGACAGCTTTGGCTCTCCTTATCCCCTCTGAAAGTTTGTTCCGTTCCCAGCCAACTTACTCAAGGGAGAAGGATCTCGAGATCTCAGAACAGCAACTGGAGGAAATCACGACGACTATTTGGGACGAGCAGTGGGACCAGCAGAGCTGATAGATTTCATTTTTCAATGCTATTGTTGATTCAGGATCATACGGAGAGAGGTTCATTCATTCTGACCCGAATGGTTTATTTCCATCTATTCAACGTATTGATTGAAAGTAATAAGACACCTGGACAAGTCCGTTTCGCCCAATAAAACCGGCTTTGGGAATTATCTGTAACCAGCTATTGATTATAAACCCTTAAATATCCAAAATGTAACTTTCAACCATCTTTTGGTGGTGATGCTGTCAATATATGCTCCGAGAGTACCTCTTTCTTGATGCTTGAGTGCTGTTGGACTCTGGAGAAAATAAAGCTGGGGTTAGTCTCCTTCGGTCCCCTAGGTGTCAATAAATAGGGTATGTTGTAGAATATATATAGGCATATCAACTACGAGAGCATTGTTGAGGGATTTATAGTATTTCAGCAGGTCTGAGATTCTGTATATTCACCATATCATGTGACAATATCCTTTTCATAAGATTCCACATCAAGTGAAGCATATTCAAGTCCAATAGCTGCAGGTATGAGGGATTCTCCTATGCAAATCATAAATCCTGCATGCCTCAAGTCTAGCGGTCTAGGCAAATCGGGACAAGACGCAATAAACGCTAAATCTAAATGCAGATTCAGATGAAAAGTCGAAGCTGGAATCAAAACTGAACCATACATTGATATTAAAATTAAATGCCTACACTGTTTAGATGAAAATGTAGTCCGTAGAAGTAATCGAAACTACCTAGGTAGAAATCTGATAGCGTGGGGGGTAAAAAAAGGGTCCCTCGTTGCCTTAGGCACCAATTTCTCATGTTGACATGAGGCTGAATTGATCTAATTCTTGTTTCTCTCTCGCACCATCCCGATATCAATCACTTTGCCCTCATACAGGAAAATCAAATAAGGAAAAACTCCGATATAGTTACGATCGAGGTTGGTGTGAGACCCACCGATCTTAGGACGGCCCAGAACCCGCTTATCCAATTTGTTTCTCTTTTTCCCAACTTCACATT
>LACB01000260.1:0-38861 GCA_030142185.1 Penicillium thymicola
GTCGTGTTTATGTACCTTTTGTATTAAGTTGCCATACAAAAGATACTAATTCTGGAATTTGGGATCGGCTGAAAATTTGGGATCGAGTGTGGCCCACCAACACCGGGTAGGTGGTGGTGGGCCGTGCCACGATTACAAGGAGAAATTCAAGTCCATGCACGTGTATGTTGTATGTATTCGAAATTTCAAGGGGCCAAAAAAGCACAAATCTAGTTTAGGACAATGCCCATGTCACGACCAACCACTGCAGATCGAAGTTCTTCAACCTCGAGCCCACGCTCATTCATGACATATTTCAACGTGTCACCAAGTGTTTCACCGTTGTTGCGGAACCATCCCCCTAGAGACCATACGTACTCCTCTACCTGTTCCTTCAGCAAAGCATGGTCGCGCAACCATAATATCTGACCAGGATCGAGCTTCAGCATGTCTTGTATAATATAATAATGTGGTATCTCATCACCCCAGCCTTCATACCCTGGGTCATGAGAGAGGTCATTGCGGAACCGAGACCGGTATTTGGCTGACGACTCGGCATAATTACTCGGGTGGGCCGTGTGGAAGTATTGTTGATTTGAGGCCTCAGGACAATTCTGAAACAAGGAGTGATCATGCGAAGACAGAGAAGTAGTTGAAAGCGAAGGATAATTGAGGTGGATATTGAAAGAAAGTTGATGGCTGCTGTCTGGATACCGCTTTCGGAATTTGCGTTGAATAGTCCCATTACTAGGACATATATGATTCTGGACAATATCACCCATGACGAGGCGCAAATCCTCAATCTCGGCCAGCTCTTGGGTGGACCAGTTGTGGAGCAACTGAGCGCGCTCCAACACCACATGGCGAAGACTACGAGAATGGCGATCATAAACACCAGAATGGAATGCACTGTGATACAGCCATAGCCGGTATACTGCGCGGCGCAGTCGTAATCGCTCTTCGTCGGTGAGCGAGCGACGATTCTCGAAATCTATCTTCCACTTCTTGAATGGATAGATGGTCTCCCATTTTCGCGCCACCAGGCCGAGCTGGATGACTTGTTTCAAAAGGGGACCAGACATAGGCGCATGTCGGATGAGATGAGCAGGCTGACTCTCATTTTGTGTCACCACTTGAATGACATCGTCTAGGGGACCGAATTCGGTCTCCGCGGCACTGGCTAGGATATGCAGTTTGCTTGTTGAGTTGAGGACGCGATGAAGTCGACGGCAGATGACTGATAGATTCAAGACGTCAGAAACCGAGTCGCATGAACGAAATATGTGGAGCAGAAGCTCCGTTGCAAGATGATCAATTCGCATGATGTAAATATCTACGTTGTTGCTATAAAGAATTTGGAACACCATTAGAATGACTCATAGAGTGTCAACGAGTGGCGACCTACCTGGTGAGGGGTTGTTATTTGTGCTAAAGTAATCAGTAATCCGAAATAAAACAAACACGGTTAAGTTTCGAGGATTTATGTATGGATCAAGTTGGAAGGTGTTATCATGTAGTGAAGCAACCAACACCCATAGACTTGTCGCGCGTACGTTGGACCTATTGGATACAGACCCCGCCGATGGGGCTAATAGAAGCAAGAGACGGTGTGGGAATAAGAGTAAACATATTGGAAGAACAACCTCCTTGTAGCCATATAGGGCTAGCCAACAAAAATAATGCCATGATGGATGGTGGTAGGAGGCAAAGACAGAGTGGGTTGGGGCGATGGCGTCGAGGGGCTTTATATGACGCTTAGCTAATGTTGCCCCTTGCGTCCACGGGGTCCAACCAAGTTGCCTTCTGCTTATTCTGAAGGTAGAGCTCTCCAGATGGCAATGAAACAGGCAAAAGCAAGGAACAGATAGAAATAATCAACTTTTGAAATTAACCAGGATGAGACTTTGCCCCGACGCCTTAACGGACCATGATGAAAGCGTCGCATCAAATATACACATGTAGTCGAAACATCATCCCGAGGGATATCAAGTCTAGAAATAGCACGACGAAACAAAAAACATAAACCCCCTATGCAAACAGCTTCCTTGTGTCCAATGCATCCACCTTCTGCACAGAGTTCTCGGACAGTCCCAGATCGGAGCGCTTGGCAACCCGATCAGTCTGGCCGTCTCGGCGCTGGGAGTAACGGCCAGCCTTGCCCTGTCGGATGTCGCTACGGACTTGGTTGGGGCTGACGTACTCCTTGTTCTCGTAGATGACGGGTCCACCAAAGCTGCCTTCGAGGATGACAATGGGGGTCAGAACGAAGCGGGGGCCAATCTCGACCAGAGAAACCTCGGGCAGGGCGTTGTCCTTGCCCTTTGGTACGGGCTTGATAGTCTCCTCGCCCTCCTTCTTGCCGGACTCAGACTCGCGGATCTCATAGACGCGAATCCAGATCTTGCCGTCCACTCCAAAGATACCAATGATGCGGTCGACGAATGGCTTCATGCCTCTGACACCACGCTTGGGCACACAGAAAACTCCGCGCAGCATCTCCCGAACAAGCGCACGGTATTCACTACCAGGAGCGCCCATATCCGGGCCTTGCTCGTCGAAGGAGCGATCGAACACGACCAAGCCGCGGCCGCCCTTCAGACAATTCCCTGCGAATCCAGCGCCGAGCTCGCCCATTGTGTGCAGATTGTTCAGGTGGAACTTAATAGTGGGACCATTAGGAGGGCGTGAAAGCCAGAGGTAAAGATCCTGGCCGTTCTTCTTGGCCTCGAGGAAGAAGATCACGTTGCAGGAGTGCAGATCGGCAAGAGAGTTCAAGAGGAGGTTGTATCCGGCGGCCTTCTTTTTCGTGTCGAGCTTAGTCTCTTTGTAGGTATGGGGCAGGAGGCCACAAATATCGGACATCAGGTGTCGGTGGCTAGAGAAAAGCAAATTGTTAGATCAGTAAATCCATTCAGTGTATCTCAAGGCGCAATATCCATACCGGTAAGAAGCGCCTCTGGAGGTCAAGATAAGTACGCGGGTCTTGGGCATAAATCCAGAAGCAAGCTGCTTCTTCACAACCTCAGCTGCCTCGCCATCATCGGACTCTTCCTCTTCACTATCGGTGGTGTCGTCTTCCGCATTGAGGAGCTCCTCCATCTCGATATCCTCGTCGGACATATCCTCTGTGGGCTGTCTAGCCGACTTCTTTGAGACACTCTTGTAAACTGATGCCATGGTGACAGTTGATTGTGTTAAAATGGAATTGAAATTGATCGTGTAAAAGAAGGCCGCGATCAAAAAGTTGATGGCAGAATATTTTTTGTTTTCCACCGCCCTGAACCTTGCTATGTCACGTGCCAGGTGGGCTACCGATAGATTTGCCATTCTTGACCGCCCTATTTTCCTGCCAAACTTTGTATGATAAATGCGTGCGCTTCATCTTTTTGGAAAAATGTGATCTAGTATATAGTGTTTCATACTTGCCAGCTTATGATTTATCTGGGTTATCTGCCTAATGTCTAAGAAGTAGATCGAAACTCAACGGGGCGAAAAGTGTCACTCGCTGTGGCGAGATATATATATTCCTTTGTATTCATGTTGTAAATAGTCCGATCAACAAAGCCTTAAGCTATTCCGACCCTAAAGGTCAAACCCTAGCATAGGTAAAGTATGTGCAAATCTACTGCATTGACCTAATATTTGATTTGATTTGATTTGATCTGGATGATTTCGAGATCTGGTTGAATTGAGTCAAGTAAAGAATAGGTCAATATGACGGAAAATTCAACGCTCTTTGCAGGTCTGTAAAGCCCTCTTGGGTGACCTTTAAGCCGGCAATAAGATTTGCAAATTCCAGCCTCTTTCGGAAATCCCAGTCGTGACTCCGATATACAAGACCGTACAGCAAGCCAGCATTAAACGTATCTCCAGCTCCGATAGTACTATAGACTATTAGTATGGTCTAATTTGTGCTGTAGTGCATTGGAACGATCAAAACTCACTCGGCAACCCCCACTTCTTCAGAATGAGCCACAACATGAGCAAACTTGCCAGTCTTTGGTTCAAGTGCTGCAGCCCCGTCATGGCCCCAAGTACAGCACAGCAAGGTTCTATAAACGATAGGTTAGATTATTTTCCAGGGGACTTGGACAGTAAATCATACGCTCCGCTTGTCTTCAATGATTGATCCCGTAAGCAATCCTCAGCAGATGTATATCCATTGTTCTACCCATATATTATTAGATGTGCCTGGAATGCCTGGAAGAAGCCGAAAATCAAATCTCACCTGGGCCCAGCCTTTCGAGTAGATAACAACATCTGCCGCATCTGCAAGCTCCTGCAAGCCTAATCGGCCTGGCTTTTCCACCTCAACACTGATTCCAGCCTCTGGTAAATGCTCCCGGAGATGATGAATACAATCTAATGTTACATCTGGTGCACGACCCTGAGTCCAAGTTAGTTTGATTTGTGACCCCGCTGAGCATTTCCCCAATATTTACGCACCTCAAAATGAAACCAGGGGCGATCAGATACGGTACAAAGGGGCTCAATGGCAGTGGCGAACTCAATGCAAGTCATTTCAGGCAGTTCGTTGTAATTGACGATCGTCCTACTACCGGTCGCCTGGCTCATAATTATGTAGCTGGAAGCTGGCTCACTGAATCTCTCTCGGTAAATGCAGCTATCTAGCCGAACAATATCCCCCAAGCTTGATTGAATTTGTTGAGATGCCAACGATGTTTTGGATGGAAGGATAGTGATAAGATTCAGGGATGATTCGGCACTCGACGGCCTATATTGTAACAATTGGCCGAGAACTTCGAGAGTGTTTGGGCAGTTCCCTCCGCGCCGGCGACTAATTCTGGACGCACGAAGCTTCTCATCTTCACCTGGGTAATGGGGGGCTCTGAGCAAGGCATGTGAATACCAGACTCCAAATGCAGGCAACTTCAAGACACAGCGGAAATAACTCACGTTAGAATTGTGTCAAGGTAGCACGCCCCTATAGCTACTAAAGTCATGATTATGATTTGGTCTGGATCTATCTCCGTTTTTCAAAAGAACCAGGAGCTGATATTCGTGTTGATTGATTGTCTATTTAATAGTGCTGCTGATCGAGTCAACAACACCGGCGGCATTCCAAGGCTAGGTGTGGGGATGGATTAGTCAGCTTGTCGCCAGACGGGGCCGGGCGGTGTATAGTCACAATGTGGTTGTCTGTACCACACACGGTCCATAATAAGTCATTCTACTACAAAAAGGATCTGCAGCTATAGGACATAACAGCTAGCTCGATACAGTTAGTCTCTAGAATAGAACTCTAGCTATTCATCCTCTTCTTGCCACTGAGAAGATTACTCCATCGATATGAGTCGACTAGGGTAACAGCCATCACGTGGTCAAGATATGGAGCGCACGTGCCCAGTGGTGCCCACTGCGTACCTTAATACAACTAACTATCTACTTGTCTTCGTATGCTTCTAAGAAGCCGTAAGGAATGAACAATTCTCCTTTAATTTCTTTTTTGGACGGTGAATACTAACATTCATTGACGCTTTGCTCAAAGCATAGGTCTAAACAAGCAGGCGGGATAATGCAGGATGAAATTGGGTTTAGACAAGTCAAACTAAGTAGCATGCAATTAGCATACATCTTATTGTTGTCTCTTATATTTGTAAAGTACAAAGCAAGCATTGATGTGGCTGGCAAGCACTTTGCATGTGCTAATCATCTTTTATCCTGGACCAGTTATATAGCCGATCTAAACTGTTCATGAATCCTCCTAGTGTCCTCACAACTTCATTTTCATCATTCTATCACTGAGACTATCTTTTTAGCTATGGGTCAACGGAACAAAGTTTTAGAGACCGATACTCCTACTGCAAAGTTCCTCTACACAATCATCAAGCAATTGGACCTGAAGTCGGTCAGTGTATAGTTCCAAACATTAGCTGAAGATTGATCTAATCTTGCTTGAGTATGACAGGTCGATTGGAATCGGGTAGCCTCCGATGTCGAAATCTCCAATGGTCATGCTGCTCGTATGCGGTATTCCCGCTTCCGGCAACAAATGGAAGGAACCACAGCGGCAAACAAACCAAAGCGAAAGATCAAGAAGGCAAAGACCATGGAGCCCCCTCCTGAGATGCAAGGACTATTCCCAATGGCTCCCCCACTCATGATGTCCACCATGGAACAGACAGACTCTTCCTTTCCAGGCAATCCCTTTGTAAAGTGCGAGCCGGGCACTGAAGGCAACCCACACCTGCAGAGCCTTATGCAGTATTCTCCGCAGTTCATATCGGAGACTAGCACCGAAGGACAGTATTATTTTCCTCAAGATTTTGCCTCAATGCAGTTTCAAATGGCGTCAGCCATACCATCTAGGATACCATCATCCAGTCCAACATCCTCCTCCTTCAGGAATCCATACCAGTTCTCGACCGCGTCAGCCGGTTACCCTTATTCATCAGCCGGCACTCAATCCAGCTTTGACACGCGGGAGTTTGACCAACTGCCTTATTTCACCAATTATGCGCCAACCATCAGCTGGGAACCACGCCCTCCTTCTCGCCATGAAGTCCCGACTGCAAAAGTCGAAGAAGAACAGCAGGCCGAGCAGGGGATACCGAGTACAGGGAGCCAGGAAGATCAGCCTGCTATTATCAAAGTTGAAAATATTGAAGATTGATCAGGTTATGTTGGGGAGTGGAAAGGTTTCATTCATATGTTCGTTACCTAGTAACCCTTGTTTTTACAATCAAGTATGTTGATTTAGTCTCAGTACTCTTCCTCACTTGCCAAATCTAAGTACTGTATGCGTATATCTCATTACAAGTATTGGAGGAGTCTCATAATTATTTTCATTTGGCGGCGGCTGCTTGTATTGTGTTTATAGAACGATCTATGATAAAAGCTTTAAGTAGGGAAATGAATTATTTCTAAGTTCATTAGCAATTTCCGCTCTCCTTCACCCACGGCTAGTTGTTAAAACTGAAATTAAATTCATCAACTCATTGGAGATAGATATAAAAGCATAGAAGAGTTGACTGTGCCTGGTGCTTTGCTGAAGCATCCTGCTACTATCGCTCCGTGAGTCTCGCTTTCCTCACATTATCTATTTATTTCTTTTAAGGGAGATTCTTATAGAAAAGGGAAAACTGTAGTATTTATTACAGATACAATGCAGGCTTATATCGCCAATGAATCGCTATTTTTTTACTGGTAGGTTCTAGTAGAATCTATGATTATACCTTGCGAACGCATTCGCATACATTCAAAGATTGGAGTGTTCCTAGGCACCACATCCCGAACATCATCCTTAGTCAAATGAATCCGATTTATAGACCAATTTCATTACGGATGCGACATAAGCGACCAGCTATTATTGTAGAATTGAGCGGAATTGGGCCCTGGAGGGCCTCGGCGAACAACGCGCGCTGAACAATGTCTCGGCGCCTGGGGCGAACAACGTTAAGCTGTCATCCGGTCCGCCGGAGGGTTCGTGTATCTTCACCTACTACTTCGTTTATCCTCACAATTGTCCATCATCATTCAAGGAGGTTAGGAATATCCTTCAGTTGCGGAAGCAATGCCTTCTTACAAGGATAACCCTACGGACCAGGAGTATCTGGATTCGATCAAGAAACATACCGACGGAGAAACCAACAAGGTAAGATACATTGAGAACCTCTGTGTGACCTTGGCTTGAGTCAACGATCTGCATACTAAGACTCGAGTCGTAGGTCAATCTCGCACTCGTGGCCAAGGACTTCGGCTATACTACTGGAAAGTCGTTCCAGAAGAAATATGCCAAACTGAAGAAAGCACACAATCTGACCAACGGCCACATCTATGGCGATTACATGGTAAGACAAGTCGGATTCTATTCATCCAAATAGCATTGAAGCTGATTTAGTTGATTTGATTAGCCAAGTAACTCCTCTACCCAGACGGCGACCCCCGAGACGGCTGCCACCGACGTAACTCAGACTCACCCAAAGGAGACCAAGAAGGCCGTTAAGGACACCTTGAGCGACGAGGTCAAGGGGAAGCTCAGATGCTTCATAATACCTTGGGGCAAGTTCATGTTGGAGACTAGAGCACGTGAGGAAAAGGAACGTGAGGAAAAGGAACATGGTGCCACGAAGAAAGATAAAAGACCGGAGAAGAAGAAGAAGGAGAAGAGATAGGTTTCACCTGCCTAAGCTCCGTGACAAAGGTCTTCGGCGTCCGAACATTCTACGGCTAATCTAGAGAATAGCCACTCAGAAGATGATAGCCTCCAATTGAACATGAATTCTACTTCAACGGAAGACGTCTCTTGTAGGGGCGTCACCAGGAGCATCGGAATTGCAATCCCTGATCTTCAGATCTCTACCCAGTGGCTCCCCTGACAATAACATGCCGAGTAAAATCCTGCAGTATATTATAGAATTGGTTAGCAACTATGCTGCTAAGTTGGAATGTTGATAGTTGAAGTTCACAGTATATTAAGTTGCTAGCTAGATACCATGAAAAACAGCGAAGACTGCGGACTAACAGGCATTTAAAGAACCGACCTTCACTCCCCAAGAAAGGATATGCCGTGGACTCGATGTGTAAACAATCAAGAGTTCAAGGATGAGGATACGGGAGAGGACAGTTGACTAAGCTCCAATGTGTATCTTTCCTAGGAAATGCTATCATTTGAGTCTGCGACAATGACGACGGGGCCAATATCCTCAGCCGTGACGGACTCCCATGAAGGTCTCCAGGGATTTCGGGATACTTGTCAGAGCGCTCGAACTCTTTCGCATTCTCCACAATGCTGAAGTAGTATTTCCTGCTACTGATTGTCAATAACTGCAATGAAACTCGTAGCATGGCTGAGAAGCTTACGCCGCTTCGGGGGTCATGTTGATGCCGATATCGAGCGAGACGTTGTCCCAATTGATCTGTAATAGCCAGTAACATTAGTAGGGTATGGATTATTGTTGGAATTGGGGGACTGCGTACCTTGCCCTTTTGAGAATTTTCCACGCAGGTCAGAAGAAAGGCGATGGCCTGCTCCTCTGGCGTATTGACGGAAGTCATTCTGGCACGATGATGGGATTGATTTGGCATACGATGGTTGGTGCAGTGAAGAATGCGACGGTAGAAGTTGGATAGCTGGGGTGCAAGAGGAGCGGCGATGTAGACAAGGATCGTTAGTTGCCTTGTTACACCATTAAACGTGCTTAACTTGACTCGCTCTGAGCTAACAGATGCCGGATTTTACTTGAGATAACATCACACATTTTGCCTACAGCCTTTTGGCCTGAGAAATCTTTTTCTTTTTGATTTTCAAGTACTATAGATGGCTACAATAACTTCACTAAGCAGAATGACGAAAGCCTCTGTTTAGCGTCTTTCCCAAGAAAACATTAAGGTGTTTTGTATTTTCTAGGAGGACAGTAAGGATACGCAGTCAAAAATGGTCAAACAAAGATATTCAAAATCCCCATCAATAGCTCCAGATGCACCATGTATTTCCCATGGGGTATTGTGCAAAATAATCTAAACCCAGCCCTAAAGTAGGGGCAGGGACAATGAATTTCATTTATCAAGTGAAAGCAAACAGTAGGATTGGTTTTATCAAAGGGGTATCCTATCGAATATACACGAACAATCAAAAACATGATCCTAAGATCTTGATATAAATCAAAGAGAAATAGCCGGTTGGTAAGCGTTAAATGTCTGCCATGACCGACTCCACTATCTTTCGTTTGTATTGCGACAAGGCCTGATCCTTTTTCTGCATCTGGGCGCGGAGCCTTGTGTAACGCTGCTTCCATGTTGCCTCGGAAACAGGACGACTGGAGTCATCATTGTCAGAGTCCAGCTCCACTGTCTTATCATTGTCAATATTCTCATTACTCCAACTCATAATCGCGCTTGCGTGGTCAGATGTACCCGTCCCTCCTACACTAGGATTGTCATTTGAAAGCGTGATTTGCATCGAAAACTGGCTTGAAGCTTTGAACCCATGAGAAACGGTATAATGAACCCCATTAAATGATTCTTTAGAGGCAAGAGCACCCCTATTCCCATCGTTGCTTGGAATAGCACGTTCAACCCTGATAACCATTGACTCTGGAGCAGTGCCTTCGAGCCCGAAATGATGACCAATGCCAAGATGGAAGGCCAGTAGCAGCGAAGGAGTGCCCAAATGGAACTGTGAATATAATGAGGACAAATTGATCACCATCGCCGAAGCCAGGGCACCCGCCTCGTTGGGAGCGAGGGTCGCCGCCCTCCCTGTCAGCCTAGCACGCAGAAGCTCTGCAGAAAGTGCATGAACAATGTCATCGACGGAGGGATTCGGGGTAGTGGCCGTATTGCTTTGCCCGCTCGAGGAAGATGTTTGAGTAGTGATACCATTTTCTGGAGTATCAGTGGTGGGATATTGGCGGGAACCATTGGGCCCTTCAGACCCGGGAATGACAGCACCATTCACGCCATTAACTACTAGTCTTGGTGGAGTGGCAAGTCGGACCGGCGCTCCTGAATGTTGAGGAACCTGCAATTGAAGTTTATTGGGCCTCGCCTGAGAGATAGATGTTGGAGGCTGATTGTGAGATGGGGTCTGAAATATTTGGAGCGGGTTTCTGTCAATAGCAAGTTGGGGTGTCTGGGTATTGGGATTTGGTGCCTGTGATGATTCCCGACTAGGATTGACCTGGAAGGTAGAAAAGGAACCCGATGATGACCCTCTATTTGGTGGTCTTCCTCGGCCTTTCCCAGCTGACAAGCCGTTGCTGTTCGGCCAAGCAGATGAAACTGCAGGGCCATGTCGTCTCCTAGAACGGCTTTTCTCACCGGTTGACGGAGTGACTGCTGACCGTGGTTCCGCAGAAATGAGGACATCCGATGGTAGATGACTCCGGGGAATGATAGCAGACTGTGGATAATTAGCAGGAGATGTATCCCGTTCAGAAAGTCTCCAGCGTGTATCATGATTTTGCTGACCCGGCCCGGAAGTACTAGGAAACGACGAATTCGCCGCTATCCAGGGGTCATTTGGTTCCATATCATCAGGAAATGCACTGAATGGAATAGCACTCTGCGGGAATGTCACAGAGTGGGACTGAAAGCTACCCTGTTGTAGGGCGCCAACAGATGTATCCAACTGGGGCCGCTTGGTTGCTTTGTCTTCCTCAGTGTACCTATCCTCAACTCTTTTCCTCCCCCGCTTTGGCTTCCATTGTGGCACAAGCGCCCTGAGTGCGAGATCTTCTTCCAATAACACACCATCGCGGGATTCGCTGACAAAAGGACCAGATGGTGGGAGGTGTGTATAATAAGAATGGGGCAACCCCATACAATATTCAAAGAAAGCATCAATATGCATAGCACGCATCCAACGCTGGCCGAGATTAGCAAGACGAAATATGGATCGGAAGCTTCGTAGCAGACGTACCTTGAGCCGAACGGTGTACTGTTGTACCTTCTGGGTGCTTTGTTTCTTTTCAATACAGGGTGGTTCGACACCCAATTCAATTGCTAGTTGAATCCATGTCTTCAACTCTTCATTCTGCAACCGCCTTCGAATGAGTCCGAATAGGGTAAAGATGTTGAAGCTTTTCCCATCACTCCGAGGGAGACAGCGGAAGGTCTTTCGCAGATCTGATGTGTCAACCGAGGATGGGACATTAGGATTGCAATACAAGATAAAGGAGACATAGGCATCATCAATCGTCTCGTCAGTGATATCCCGTGACGGAAGAACCCGGGAATCTGCGTGATCGGTAGGATCTTTTATCGGCTGATGGCGATGAGGATCAAAAAGCGGGGGAGACATGGAAGTCCCAGAGCGATTGGCTGATGATGAGGGTATAGCAGAACGTATGCCCCTCGGGGAAGACTGTAAGCTCCTGGGGGTTTCTCTTCGCTGCAAGGGAGGAGATTTGTTGATATCTATTTGGCTACGAGCGCTTCCCAAGGAGGAAGCACTCTGCAACGTCGACTCCAAGGTCGGAGGATATCGCGCATATTGTTGAATGACCAATTGCGGTCCGCTGAGCTCACCACGGTTCGGGCGATCGGTGGAGTCCATCATAACAGGAAACGATATTTCCATCTGAAACTTGGCGATTCAGAGTGACAGGCCTCTATATTTAATTGTAGAATAGAGCTAGAGATGCGATGTAGACAAACAATCATGCGGATCTTAGGTCGCATAGGCAAGCCGTCATTATCGTCAAATCAGCAGCCGCGGCATAGATGTAGGCTATCTTCAACACAATCTGGTCGGTGTATGAACACAAAGAAAAATGGAAGGAAAACAAATTCTGAAAAGCAATGCGCTGATGGTGTAGGGTTCCAGGAGGTTTCCCCTCGAGGTGGCTGGAAGCGCCCATCTTTAAAGCTCAAGCTGAGAATCTATTTTGGGGCCATCTAGTGCTCCCCAATGAGGACTAGTGTCGTGGCCTGAGGGCGGGGTTCCTGCCTCGTGATCACGTGTATGCTAACCACATTAGGGTTAGCACCAAAGCTCCCAAGTGTTATCGATAAGCTTGTCGTCTTGGCATTCTTGGCCTCTTCGACATCATCCGTCAAAGAAACCGGACTCACCTGGACCGTCGCAAGGGTGAATTTGAACGACGATAATTGCAGAGTTGCCGCATTCCACAAGCATAGTGACACTTATTTGCTGCTCACATTGTTGCGCGCGACGTCGTGCGTACAATGTGGCCCGGGTTTCTGCTACCCACTCTCTTATCCTAGCGCGACACCTTATCCGTCATGGCGCCCTCGAGTTCACGTTCAAGGTCCACTCGCCCTATGCGGTCCAGCCGCACAAAGGTGCAGACCTATCACGAGGAAAGTTCCTCTCAAGATGAATCAATTTTGAATGGCTCAAGGCGTGCCTCATTATCTCTTCGGTCGCGCAGTACAACTCGAATGCCAAAATCCTATCGTGAAGATTCGACCGATGCTAGCTTTGATGGAGCCGTGGAAGACCAAGAGTCTGATGAGTTGGTAGCTGCGCCGATCGACACACCAAATCCCGAAGCCGAATCTGCGACTCCTCGCCCTTCCAAATCCCAACGTCCTCGGCGCGCTGCAACCACCCCGAAGCCAAAGCAGACTAAGCGATCGAAACCCAGCAGTCAGGTTGGGAGAAGTTTGAACAAACGTACCAAAACAGATGGGGATGACCCAATCTTCCTAGGGTCTGGTGTCATTCCTCCTTGGCAAACTCTTCCCTACCAAATTCTTCTTGACATTTTCTTGCGCGCGTCGCATCCATTACTCGACGAAAGCCGTTCAGCCCGCAACGACTCTGTCAAGTGGCTACTCAATGTCGCTCTTCTGTGTCGAAGCTTCCACGAGCCTGCGCTCGCCGCACTCTATAACTGTCCCCCTCTTCTTCCTGCCTACAAGAGCCATGTGCTCCTCTCTTTGTTGGCACGCCCACAAGAGTCCCTCTCGATGAACTACTCTAGCAAGATCAAGCATCTGCATGTTGAGGTTGAACCAGTGCTCATTTACAAAAGTGGAGCCTACGGTTACTTCGACCTTGCTCAGTTGATTGAAAAGACGCCTCGTTTACAGTCGGTACGACTGTATCACAAAGATGATTATACGGTGGGGATACCTCCATGGCACATTGTTCAATCAAAGTGGACCTATTTTGAACCTGTTTTTTCCGCCATCGAGAACTGTGGCATCACCCTTCGTGGCTGGGACTGGAACAGCCGCTTTCTAGAAACTGATAACCTTGTCGAATTGATGGTGGAAATGCACTCGCAGCGCGCCTTTCAAGGTCTCAGGGAGCTGAAGTTGCTCCACTTCGATAATTCCGATGAAGAAACGTCCGCTTCCAAAGAGGCTGGCCTCCTTGAAGCCCTCGATATGCTTCCAGAGCTTCAGCGACTGGATTTTATTGAAAGCTCATTGGTTAGCGGGGAGATTTTGGCTAGTCTACCAAATACCCTCCGTTCGCTCACCCTGAACAACTGTGATCGATTGTGGTCATCAGATCTCACAGCCTACATGACCTTACATGGCAGCAATCTCCGAGAGCTGAGTCTAAGCCACAATCGCCATCTCAACATGTCGTTCATCCAGACTTTGGGTCAGTGCTGTGAGAATCTCGAAGTTTTCAAAATGGACCTTTCTATGCATGATGCGTCCAGTTACCGTGACGTCGAGCCACACTTCGAAGATCTACTCGTTCAAACCGAAGTTCCGACGTGGCCAGTAAAGCTCCAAGAAATCGAGCTCACCCAGCTGCGCAAATGGGATGACGCCACTGCAGAGGTGTTTTTCACTTCGTTAGTGAATGCGGCTCCACAACTTCGTGACCTACGTCGATTGGTCATCAGTGCAATCCTGAAGATTGGCTGGCGTGACCGTGCCACTTTTCGTGAGCGATGGATCGGCCTGCTCGAAAAAGTTTTCCTCCGACGAAGCATGCCACCAGATCCCAACCTCCGCTCCCTCCAGAAGCGCCCCCTCAAGCCCACCACACTCTTCACAAGGAATGACCTGGGTGAACTTGGTACGGGAATTAATGATTCACGACCATCCACGGCTGACAGTGGACCGTCGAATTCCTCCAAACGCCAAAGCACTCGGCTGGCACATCAAAAGTCCAATGAAACCGACGATGCTGCTGGTGGTTCTTCGTCAGTGCGGACTCCGCAGCCCGAAGCCAGGAAGATACAAGCAATGTGTGATATTGTGAACATTCGAATCGACAACCAGCGACCGACTGAGTTGCAATTCAACGAAAATGATTTCCTTGACGATGAACTCAGTGGCGACGAGGACTGGACTGGCGATGACTTCTAGCCAGTCCTGGGAAATTCGGGGTAATAAGCTATGGCGGTTTCCCAGCGGCAGTGTCTTTTGTATTTGTAACCATGCCGTCTATCGTTGCTCTATGATGCGCCTAGACGGATATGTTCTTTTTCCTTTTATGCCGATATGTTTCTAGGATCTGGCGCTGGGGTTTCTTATTCACCCGGGAGGGGGATAAACATGAGCTATTATTCGATATTGTCCTACGATTAATCTTAACGTTTTATGAGAAACGATTTATTGCGGAAGAATGCATGTTTACGGTGTCAGGTGCATAAACGTAGTAGATGTGATCGCATCATTCCAAAGTGCACCCGTTGTCTAAGGTACATAAAGGATGCTCGGGATACCGAGTGAAACGGCTATGGCCATGATTGGACTATAAATTGTGACTGACTGGGTTTACCTTTAGAATAGGAACCAGTTGTACATAGCGAGCAGCGAGCCAGCAGCCTCCAGTTATTGCCCCTGGTGATACCGGAACCGACACTTGCACCTGGTTTAGCAGCTAGTTTAGCAGCTAGTTTTGCCCTCCTTGGGTGCGACTTGGCGTGCCCGTCGCTAGATACGTTCACAATACGCACGCTTCCCTTTTCGGCTATCTGTGCTGTTTTCTGGTGTGTCGGGATGAGTAACTTCGCGAAGAGGAAATGGCTGATATATTTCACCTAACTGCCGTTAGTTATAGCTCTAACTAAGCTACTATATAGGACTAATGGTCAATCATAGGTGCCAGTGCATCATAACATAGCAGTTGGCGGTGTTGACTGGGGTCCGTGCATGACGATCAAAGGCCAAGCCCCACAAGATCGTCTTCTCGGCGAGTCTCGTTGAACCTCACATCTGTGTATTCCTCCCCTCTTTTCCATGTATATTTGTATTTGATCCGTTCAGATCCAGAATTTGGATGCCTTGAACTTTTCCTTTTGACATTTTGACATCGGCTGGATCGTGTTAAGTCCGAGATGGCGCCTGAGGCTCCTGCGGACACTGCAGGGCCATCCTCCCCACCACCTCAACTTCCGGAAGGCTGGTAAGTCAAACCCGAAGACCAAAGAACCTACTGCATCCTAACAGTAACATCCGATAGGCTACCTCAATGGGAAGGTGTCGGACGGAAATGGTATTACGTACAGCGGACGACCGGGAAGTCGCAATGGGAGATTCCAACCGAGCCGATCGTCCTGACCCCATCAACGACGCCGATTCCGATCGGCGCAGGCTCATCACGGGAGCCAACATCGCATCCGACAAGCAGCAGCACTCGAGCGGTGGAGTCCACGGACACAATGGCAGGCGGGACGTACTCTGCGGCGGACAGTGCGAGAATTTCCGTAGGGAATCGCGCTCATTATGTCTGCGTAAGCATTGCAAGAATGGCACTGATAATGGGATAGAGCTCCCTTGGCTCCCAGTTATATGGGCAGTCGGACAATCCAACTTATGGGTCTTCCGGGGTACCGGGTTGGTATTCGAATCAAACGGGTCAACACTTGCCCGGCGGATATGAGCAGCAGCTGGCTGCAAACGCAGCCGGATATTGCCCGGTATGTTTAAATGTTCCAGTCTCCGATATGCTGGTTGGTTGCGGTGCTTATTTGTTTCTAGAATTCGTTGCCGCAGGGCCCTGTTGGGCAGATGAATGATGTTCAGTCGCCATTTTATGGGAGCCAGACACACCCAGGTTATGAAATCACGGGTCCACACCATATGGGCCAAAGTATCTCATCAGATTGGGGTAATAATCCAGGTACTTACCAGGGACATCCAAACGGTTATAACATGACGCAACATACACAATCCTTTCAGGGATTTTCTGCTGATCCTGCTGGATTGCATGGCCACCAGCCACCAGCATCGTGGACAATAAACAGCAACTCACAGGAGCAAATGGCAAGGGCAATTGATGGGGCTTCCGATTCTCAACCACAGTGGCAATCGGAATCACAACAAGGTCATTCGAATGCCTCTGGTGAGGGTGTCCCGATGAATTTACGCCCATCAACTATGCCTAAGCCCGTCTTTGGGTCTTACTCATCCAACCAGAATGCTGAACCGTCTTCGGGAGAATTTGCTCGCCGTACCTCGAATGCTTCTCTTGTCCGGGAAGGACAGCCCTACCAAACTTCCGCGGAGAGCTTCTCCAACAATTTACGGCACTCCATGGTTGACCAAGGTAGATTCAGACAAGGCCAACATTTTCATTCGCAACATCCCCCCGCAGACCCTGCTCTACAGGGGTTCTCACCACTGCAACATGTACAGAGTCAATATCAACAGCAGCACATGATACGGAAACTGCCAGGATCACACCAAGCAAACCTTGCCCAAGGCCATCAGCAATATCACAACCCAATGGCGCAAGTGAATTTCAACCAATACGTTTCGCAGAATCAGCATCAATTTGGTCCTAGCGGTGGGCCGACTGTTTTCCCTGAAACAGCACCTGTTCATCGAGTTCCTCACCAGCAGCCGAGTCATTACCGTGAGCATGCCAAAAGCTCGTTCGGGGAGACAGGGAGACATTCGGAGTCGCACTTTGTCAGTGGGCCGTGGACGTCGACACCGCCTTCTGCTGGACAGTTGTAGGCATTGATTGTTGTCTATGTTCATCGTCATGGTAAACTGGGACTCAGTATATGACTTCATCTTTTGAGCGGCTTCTTTGAACATGTTGATCTTTGTCATTGTTTGTGTTTCAGTATAGATTCCCGGGTTGATAATTTGTTACTCCAATTGAGTTTTGTGCCAAAGAACATTCGGTTTAACTACCACAAATTCCTGTCCTGAATGCATTAATGTATTACGGCTACAATGATCACACAAACTCAGGTATTAGGTGACTCCGAATGTGCGTGTCTACTATAAAGATAGATAGAAAATCAGAACATCATATCAACCACGTCTACGTCAGGACAGAAAGGCAGTAATTAGCATTCATCTGAATATTCCACCACTCTTGGTGCCCGCCGCTGATAAAATTGACAAACAACACAGGACGATGACTTTTGACGTTCTGCCATTTCTCTTCACTTCACCTTCTTTCTATAACCTCACCGTTATCCTAGCATTCCCAAATCATCCCTCTCCAACACACGAATATTTTGTTGTCAAAATGGCTAGTACCTGGAGTCACCAGAGGGACAAGCAGGTACGCTTTCTCATTTTATGAGACAGTAACAACATCCCCTGGAATGGTAGTTCCTGGGCTATTCTCACCTTAATTGACCCTTTGTTACTCATATTGGTATGGTCTTGTTGTCAATGTCAATGACTGATGATTGGTAGTTGCTTGTGGCTATCCTAGCCGTCCATTCTCCGCTGAACTTTTCCGCGATTGCTAAAGCGATGGGACAGGGTGAGTACAAGGGCTTTATACCGAAGCTATCACGTCAATAATCCCCAACTTCTATCCTTTTCCCCTATGAGCTCTCTATCCTATCTCGCTATTAAATGAACTTATCTGACGAGGTATAGGCGACAGCACTGCAGCTGTGAAACAGCATCTTTACAGCCTGAAAGCCCGCCATGAAGGAACCTCTGCGAAATCTCCTACCAAGGACAATACCGACAAACCCGCTGGCCGTGGCCGCAAGTCTACCAAAACCACCGCCAAGCGCAAGACTGAGTCGGTCGCCCAGTCTGAAAAGGAAAAGGACGCCGTTGTCGAGAGCCAGGATGAGCATGAGGATGAATCCGCCTCCAGTCCTACTAAGCAGCGCAAGCTCTAAGAGCTTCCCCTTCTTAGGTGACATCGGTTGGGAGAGAATGACTATGGTCCAGACATTTATGGAGGGGTTGCTGAGGCATAATGAGGGGTGGGATCGTTTGGCCTTTACACTAGGTCTTTCTTGTACCTCGTTATTCTTGATTTCGAAGACAGCAAATCTTTTATGAATACTCGTTTCTGAAAAGAATACAGGTTCATGTAATTGCAGTAGCTCTCCTAAGCCATCTCAGCATGGAATAGACTGGTTCATGCTGTGTCTAATAACCATGAACGGACTGATCTAAATAACGATGCCTTCTATTCAATGCTAGTATTTGCGTTTTTCTGCTGTCTACGGGGCGGTATTGGGGCCAGGTTTCAAACCCAATTTTTAGGGGGGTGTATATGTAGACGCCAGGAGTTAAATGCCTGATTTATATAGAAATTGATGCCCGAATGCCTTATTATGGCCTGAATTCCAGACTTCTGTGGGAAAAGGATCAAGATACCTGCATTACTATGACAGAGATCTTAAAGCAAAATTGTCTATCCTTTTAAGGTAAAATGACGCTATTCATGAAACACATGCATCACCACTTTTGGGACTGGTGACTGGTTTGCTACCCATAAAAATAAAGCAATTCACACCATATAAATACATGTACCACCATTATCGGAGGCAGTTCTTCAGGGAGTTTCAACCAACAATGACCTAATTTGTTGCGTTTTATCTCTCTGGCGTTCGAAAACAAGACACGCTTTGTAGGCTCTCTCGTTCCTTGAAAGTTGTTTGCTGTTGGCTTATACTATCCCGTATATGCGCCCGCTAGATCCCGTCTATATAGTTGCTTTGTATCTTGGGAGATAGCATATGTAATTGCGGAGCGAAGCGAAGTAATATATTTCATAAGGGCCTCGCGTGTCACATGATCTGGATTTTATCCTTTGGGTTCAAAATCCACAGAATCTACTCGGTGAAAAACTGATCGCTGAGAAGTGAGCTAAACTAGCTACAGCAGCTAAACTAGCTTCAGCTACAGCTACTATACTAGCTATAGCTGCTAAACCAACTTCAGCTATAGCTACAATACCAACTATAGCTGCTAAACCAACTTCAGCTATAGCTACAATACCAGCTATAGCTGCTAAACCAGCTTCAGCTATAGCTACAATACCAGCTACAGCTACTAAACCAGCGTTGATGTAACCCCAACCCCGGTTAACCTACATAGATTTGTATCGACACTGGTGAAAATAAGGAAGCAGTGGGTGAGTTCTTTGTGCATTTGGCGGACCATCGACATTTAAAGATCGTCCGTTCATTTACTTTAATCCGGTTTGTCTTGATCGCCTCTTGATCGCCTCTTGATCGCCTCTTGATCGCCTCTTGATCGCCCCTTGATCGCCTCTTGATCGCTTCTTGATCGCTTCTTGGGCGCTTCTTCCTCCTCCTTCTTCTTCCTTTTCTTTTTCTTCTTTTCTCACCCAACACCACTTATCTTATTCATAACTACGTCCAATTACGCATACCGAACCAACAGGTGCGTTCATTTCCAATTCACCCTCTACTAGCAGAATATACCTCAAGCTATTGTACCCTCTGTTCCTGTTCTTAGTCTACTCGTCACTTTGGTTCACATGGATACTGATACCATTTGCTCTAGCTCGCTTGATCGCCAAAGCAACAATGACGATCACCTGGAATGAGAAGGCCGATGCCAAGGTACGTTTCTACTCTGTCTGTCATTGTCTCCCATCCCTGATATCCTGGGTGATTGTGTTGGGCCATAAAGGTACTGAGTTACCGGTCTGGATTTTGGTTCAGACGTTACGCGCGCTCCGCCCGTGATGAATATCGCTGCCTGCCCGCGCGGGATAAAGATTGGACTGAAGATCAGATTGGATTAGTCCAGTGTGATTTGTCCTTACCCTGCGCGGGTGACATGTGGCGGATATGTTATACATCCAACGCATTTTCACAGTCCTTTTCCAATATTGGCCCAGGCCCCAGACCTTCTACCATCTTTGTCAAGTCTCAACAAGTCGCAACAACTAACCATCATTCTATTTAGTTGCTGGCTGGCATAATTGCTACCAACCCCACCCCCATTGATTTCAATGCTCTCGCCGAGTACATGGGTGATGGTTAGTGCTACACACCCCCCATATTCCATACTCACTTTTAACACCGAACCCCGACCATAGCTTCCACCCTTTATCTTGCGCTTTATCTGTGTACATCACCTGCCTACAAATGTATGCTCCTATCCACACATACATGTTTCGTCTGCTTATGTCCTTCGCCTGGACTGCTCCTTTTTTGTTGCGCATGACCCACCAACGCCTGTTTGCTGTCCACCGAGCACGATTTGACCTGAAAATCCATTCCAATCTCTTATGCCCTCTTCTCCCTGTTCTCCAAACTCATACAATCACGATACTAAACCAATATAGGAGTCACTGTCTCCGCTCTCCGTCATCGAGTCACTCGTCTTCGGGCTAAGGGTGAGGAGGGCCGTGACGTTTCTTCGTCTGTTTCGCCCGTTGTAAAGAAGCGTCAGCGCACTCCGAAGAAGTCTGACAAGGCCACTGCTGGCAAGGCCAAGGATGCTGATACCGAGTCCGGTGGAGAAGGCGAAGCTGCCAAGGATGAGGAAAACCAGGCCGAGGGTGTGAAGGCCAAGAAGGCCAAGAAGGCCAAGATCAAGCACGAGGAAACCAAGGAGTAAGTCCCTGACAATTGTGATGATACCTACGGAAGTCCACAGTGCTAATTTGGTTGACCCAGTTCTTTCTTTAGCTCCGACTCCATCAAGGCGGAGGAAGATTCCTTTGAGATCTAAGCGCCATCACCGCGCTCTTCTTCTTTTCACAACGGAACCGCACTGCGTCGACATGGTGAAGGTGTCAAGATGCTGATGGTATCCGGGTTTTATCCGGGAATTTTTCAGAATCTCACAACAGGGAGGAATATTGAGATATGCAATGGAACAATTTACAAGGGGTTATTATCAGATGGGTCTATGACTAATGGCTAATGGCAATGAGCTCGACTAGTCGGGTCTCTTTTATCGAAATAAAAGACCGTTATTGATCCCCAAAATCTTCTTTTACCTCCGTATGGCAAAAATGGAATACAAGGTAAACGTGGGGAGTGGCTTGTCAATTGAACTAAGTACCTCGGTGCAATCCTGACAAGTGGGCACCGGCATCTTTTTTTTTTGGCTAATTTTTCTCCTCACCTCACGGTGGAAACAAAAACAATTCTCCGTCGACTTGGATGATTTTCCTGTTTTCTCTGAACGACCGGGCACTCTCATGGTTGAACGGGAAGAACAGAGCACCCAGCACGACCCAACAGGAAAACGTCAAGTCGAATATTGATCATTGGACTTCTTCAAACCACCGAAATTGTAGGCGACTGGCATGAATCCCCTTCCGAACGACCGTTGAGTTACTTGGACAGCTGGTCAGAGTCCGAATAAGCGTCCTCACCATTGAACTCAGTCCATTCAGGGTCATTGTTTTCGTTGTCGGCATTGGGAGATTCTTCGTCGACATGCGGCAGCAGGAGAGGGTCGATAACGTCAAGACCGGCTTCCTTTTTGATAGCCGGCTCAGCAAGAGGCTCACTGCCAGGCTCAGGCATGTCCTCTGCTTCCTTGGCGACCCGCTTACGCTTGCGGGAAGGGCCGGCAGCAGCGGGGTTCTCGTTTGCCTTCTTGCGCGGGGTGCGCTTCCTTGGGGTCACTGGGCTAGAGGGCCCGGAGCCAGCAGCGTTGCCAAGTCGAACGTTCTCCTTGATTCGGGCAAGTCGTTCCTTGATTGCACGAGGGGTTGGCTTGTGGTCACTGTCTTGAGTGGCTAAAGAATTGTTAGAATGACTATTTTCGGTAATCACAGATTTCTGTAGTGACTGCAAAACGAAGAACTTACGCCAGGCCTCGGCAACACGAGTCGCATCGACGCTCAGGTCATGGGTCTCCAGGATTTTGGCAAGGAGCTATATCAGATGAGATTCATTAGTCATAGTTGTCATAGTCAGGCTTGAGCGTGGTCCATGAACACAGGGTGAGAGAGGGAGGTTGAAGAAAATCTGGAACAATAAACGAAATGTGCGACGCAAATGAAAACTTGGAAACATGAAATGATGGCGACCTCCAAGCAGCTTGAGATAAGATCAATATCAAAGGGATTTTGTGTGGTAGTGCATGAAGCTCATTGTGCAGGTTTGCCCAGCCAGATATAGTTCAAAAGTTAGGGCAAACTGAGCTAGCCGGTGTAGGTTGATCAATTGGGCTCGGACTATTGAATTGAAATAAAAAGCAACGGCAAAGTGAAAAAATGAACTCACAGTCTGGTCTGCATTGGAATCCCACTTAACTTTTCCCATCTTGGGCAGTTTAAACAGTTCGTGGTAATGGTATGATAAGATGTAGATGTAAACTTGATGTTTGGTATAGGTCAATGTGTGTTCAGATCAAGAAATCTTTTGAGTAACTTGAGTAGAAGAAGGGGAAGAGGAGGAGGAAAGAGGGAAGAGACAAGCAAACAGTTTAAATGTATCAGACCGATGGGATTTGTCGTCGCGCGTTGTAGTTATTCAAACGAGACAAACGATGACGCTCAAATAATCTGCGCAGCCTTGTGGTCAAGTATACTGCAAACTTAGGGATAGATAGGGCGACCTGACCAGTCCACTTTTATACTTTTATAAAGATAGGTTTATTCGTATTAAGGATTGTTATAAGCTAGCTGCCCCTGGACTGGCGAGTGACACACTAGGCCAAAAGACCATTATATCTGAGCATTACGCTCAGATAGACCAGGTTCAGATATATATAGTGCAATGACATGACAGGAATGCAGTTTGTCATTTGGATCCTCACCCGGGCACACCGCTTTGATGCCTGAGCAACATTCATGTGCAACTTGATATTATCTCTGTTATTTCCGTTATTCCGTGGACATTTCCAGGCTCGTCCATTTTGCACGCCTTCTCAAAATCCGAGTTGGAGCCAGCGGTAAGTCATCTTGGTCAGATAAGTCCGGCGACACAGGAAGACCGTTGCTAACGTTATCTTCTTCAGGTTTAGGTCTTTCTGAATCAGTACGGTGACTATCAGGAGTTTCAGGCTCATCTGTCTCCGTCGTCTTGCGGATACGGTTGAATTCAGGGGGGGTTCGTTTACTCAGATGGCTGAGCTGCACACGTTCATAGGCTGAGGAAGAGCCAGACAAAGGGTTGGGGCCAGACGCAACTATTCCATCGGACGAAGAGGCCTGCTGGTCATGCAACCGTTTGGAGATAGCTTTGGTGCGTCTCGTCGGTGAAGGAGATCGACGACGATCTCTGAGCTGCGATACACGTTGGGGCGATCTTGATCGGGGCCGGGGTTGGCACAAGCGAGGGGATCTGTGGTTCCCACTGGTGTCTTGGCTTGGGTCTGGGCCACCTGAAACCCAACTGCGCTGCAACCAGTCGCCGATACCAGGGCTTCTTTCAAGCTGAGACGACTCCGGGGTGTTGGAATCCTGAGGGTACAGGGAAGGCTTTGTTTGTGATATCGTGGGTTGTTCGCTGTTGTATGAACCCTCCTGGGGTGGAGACTCATGAGCAATTTCTTGATGACTAGGTCCAGGTACCGAGTTCTGAATCCCGAGCTGACTCGCACTAGAGGTATCCAGTTGCCGGCCAATTTCTACAGATTTCCGACCCCAACTTGCAGCCCGCCGCTTCACAGACAACCACGAATACTCCCGACCGGTCTGCTCGCGAAACTGCGACGCGAGATTCGTCCAGAACCCTTTCGCTGGCAGCTCACAATTGGGTACTGAGTGCAATTCTTGTTCATAGAGCCTCCTGAGAACACCTTCTTGCGCAAGAGTAAGCTTCTTGCCACGGCCTGTCAAAGGACGGTGATCGATCACTATATCGCTGAGCTTGGTCCCCCGGGCGGAAGCAAGATCCATTGGGGGCATCGCTGGAGCCAACTCCAAGTTGTGGGGTCTTAGTTTTGATTGATGATCATCTGGTCTTGTTTGGCATGGGACGCCACGCTGCCACCGAGTTGGATCACTTGGCCTGAGTTTAAACGGATAGCACACAGTTGGACCCACAGACCAAGGAGATTAAGAATGTCAGTGGATGACACTAGCAGTGGGTCGGAGAGGTCGGTGGTGCGTCGCGTCGCGTCTATCGGTGTGCGCACGTGATGACGTTTCACGGCTCGGTGTGTTGTTCTTTTGTCTGTGATCCGTTAGTCAACATTGCGAGTCAAAATGAGGCTAAACAATAAGCACAAGAATTTGTTCATTTGAAACTGTGAACAATGGGTTGAAATACCTTGCAATACTGGACCATCTAGTTATCCCTATACTGGAAGAAACTACCTAGGGCAAAGGGCAACTGTGCATGAATGACAGAGCACGTGAACCACGTGGTCACAACCCTAAATCAACTACAATAGACCGTCTTTTGCTATAGCCTTGGGTGAGTTGCTATTTGAAGTTCCTCTACTGACCTATCCACAGCGGTCGCCCACCCGAACCAGGAGCTGGATTTGTAATACCAGTAGTTCCGTCAAGGACAACCTCGGGCGTATTTTCCAGTCATGACGGGTGTTGCAGGTCTCGGGCTAGATGTCGACTGGTGAGGCAATTGGCCCACATGAACCAGTAGTGTTCGCCAAGAAGTCAAACAGTTCTACACAGAATGTAAACACTATCTTCGATTAGCTGGAGAATATGTGAACAAACATTGTATATATCAGCGTTTAGGACCTTGTTCAATTTGGATATTCATTCAGTGTGAAGGCTATCATCAATCCCTGGTTACACAGCACCCAAAACACCACCATAATAAACGCTGAAGACGAACCAAATTCCAAAGTTCTGTGTGGTTAAACAATCAACTTGTCCAGTCGGATCACCTAATGACAGAGCTGAATCCATTGCGCAATGATATCCTCCATGTCATGCGCAATACCCCACTGTGAAGACAAACACCGGAAAAGCTTTTGCATAGAGTTGAGTTC
Organism: Penicillium thymicola; assembly: GCA_030142185.1. Lineage (NCBI taxonomy): Eukaryota > Fungi > Ascomycota > Eurotiomycetes > Eurotiales > Aspergillaceae > Penicillium > Penicillium thymicola. The sequence goes on from LACB01000260.1 coordinate 25,498, forward strand.
ATAAAGCAGATTCCTCACAGCACCACCGATAGGAAGTGAAAGCGAGGAAGCCCCATTTCCATACTCGACAAAGCGTTTTGTCTCTGAGCCAGACAATGGCCGGATATTATCGTGGCCCAAGTTGAGATCCGAATGGAACAGCAAAGCGTCTTGCCAAACGATGTTTCGAGGTAAATTCACAGTGGCCACTCCTGCAAGTGAAAGAACGACGTATACTGTCGCGGCTGCGAACAGTGAGCTGGGCATGTGCACGACATGCGCGCGGCCACGTGGTAATTGTTCTACAATATCTTGGATAGCGACCGCGTGGAGGACGGCCCGCCGCGCATCTTCTGAATTAGCCCATTTGACTATATCGAAGCCCGGGCGGACGATTCCGCCTCCACCAGAGACGTGTTGGATAATGTTGTAGCGCAAGCAGACGTGGCGAGAGAGGATGGCTGAGTTTATCATTGTATCTAGACAGACTGTGTGCCAGCGTAGGAGAATTTCGAGTCTTTCTGCTGCGGTGAAGTGGATGCTCATGGATATTGTCTCGTGGACTTGAGCTAGGGCTCGCCGGACGTCTGATTGGCTAGGAACTCCCACAGCGAGTTCATTATCATCAAAGTCGGAAATCAGAGAATGGAGCCCTTCGAGCACCACACGCAGTGCGAAGGTGGAGAATTTGTATTCTAGTGGGCGGAAGTTACCAACTGGTGGGAAGAGGGAGCGAAAAATCGTCCTGAATGAGGACTGATCCGGCTTTTGGGCATGCATATGAGCCAACCATTCATCGGCAGTGCTCGCATCAAAGGCTTCCTCGCTACTCGGGAGGCTGAGTGGGTTTGCCACATGGCGAGAAGAGGCACCGTCGCTCGACGTTTGAGCCACAAGCCCGTCCAGGACATAGTACGCTAGCAGGGTGCGTTGCTGGATCTCCCGCGCAGACCAGATTCGCCACTGGTGTTCCTTTTCTGCAGTGGGGGCATCGATCGAGGGCAGGTTGCCCATTGAGTATGGTTCGCTGTCATACATGCCGCAATGTCTTGCCCATAAGAAGCCCAGTGGATGGAAGACCTGGCTGGTGGTTCGGATTGCCCGGTTCTTGGATAGCGCCCCATAAATCTGACCTAGTAGGGCTGTGATCATCAACTGAACGCCCTTGCACGCATCATAGGTGCCGTTATGTGTGATCATGGACTGCCATGAAGTTGAAAGTGCGGTATGCGCTAGGTGCCATAGGGCTTCGCCTTTTGCAACCGAGTCCTTGGGGCCTAAGTACAAAGAGCCGATGGCGATGGCATTAAGGAGGAGAGCATGTGTGCATTCTCGGAAAACGAAAGTTGCACGATGTAGGATTGGGAACGTGGGGATGAAACGGACGAAGAACATATGAAGACATTCGTCGAGGAATACAGAAGTGATGGACGTAGCTTTGACGGCGGCGGTAACACTGAATGACTAGTATAACGAAATGTCAGCTGCGCTCAAATTTAGGTTCAATCTGTGTTGATCGGCGTTTTTAAAAACCTCAATTTCCTCGTCTGACAGAATACAAAATGCAACTCACCGAGCTAGTCACCATCTCCGTGACATCTCGCACTGCCTGGTGCCCTCCACCGGATGGTATTGCCCCGACAGAAGAACTATGGTCATCGAATAAATTCGGAGACCCGAAGTTCATACCATTGATATCCTGCACAACAGGCGCAAATGGCAAGGTACCAAGCGGCATCTGCCATTGGTCTGTCGAATCTGAGGACATCAAGGTCTGAAACAAGTTTTCCGAATCAGGCCAGACCAACGCGAAGTCCAGCTCCGAGGCAACATTATGCATACTCGCATGATTTCCAGGATGCGTCTCGTCCCAGGAGTGACTTGTTGCTGAAGTTGACGCTGGATCGGCAGTAGACGCACTACTTGTATCCCACGAAGGGAGAGAATCCAAAGAGGTAGGCTGTGGCGGCAAGTGTGCCTCCGAGGAGTCATTCTTTAAATTTACGGCACGAGCATGGAGCTTTTCGTGTCGAGTAAGAGCATCTTGTCGGGCAAACGGCCTTCGACATTCTTTGCAGACATATGGCTTAGATCCCGTATCTAAGTCTTCCGGTCAGCTGAGTGGGTCATTCTTGTTGAATTTTGTGCAGGGATCAAAAAGGGCCAGTGGATCTGATAAAATTAGAACATACGGCACCGCTCATGTCTCTATGTGTAAAGACCCGTTAGTTATCTGTGTCACTTACCGGTCCCTCTTTCGTGGGGAAGCTGGATTTGAAGCCAACCTTGGAAGTCTACGAAGTCTACTCACCCTCAAGTGTTCGGCCTTGGAGAATGCTTTTTGACATACTCGACAAATCAGTTTCTTGCCTCCTGACAGCGCAGGTAGTGCTGTCATGGTCCCCATTGACGCCATTTTGTCGAGGAGAAGAAACAGCAAGAAAGTAGATTGTGGAGAGGTGATTGTGGGGTGTGGCACCTGCCCAAGTGGGCACCCGTAGTCTACACCCGTGAACTGCTTGTGCGATCACGGAATTATATTTGGCCTGCCCCGGGCTTAGACTATGTTGTTGGTAGGTACAGAGATCAGGTTCAATTGTATATTTCTTTACTCTAAGTGAATAATATTGAAGTTCAAGCAACTAAGGGGGTGTTTGAAATCAAGTCAACTATCCTTAAAAGCGTTCAAGCGTCCAAGCGTTCAAGCGAAAACAAGGTGCCGTGGCAATACAGCCAAGGAAGTGTGGCTATTATGCTTAGACCCAAGTGACAACCAAAGTCCCATCAAATACGTCTTAGGGTTGCGCGGCTTGCAGGCAACATTAGAAATGCCGTCCCGATTAAAAGCTCCAAAAGTTCCACAGCTGAATGGTGAATGCAACGAAACAAATAGCTCGATCTTAAGGAAATTGCGCCAAGACGTCAAAATGCAAAGTGTGTCGGTACTTGGCTCGGGATGGGAGCCGTACTTGCATACTAAAAGGCTTCATCGGGTAGCCGTGTTCAAGTGCCATGGCGATTCCTTTTGCACAATCCCATGACAACAGTCTATTTAGCCGCATCTTGACTGGTCGGTACCGACGCTTTCCAATCAAGAACCGTGGAGTGCCTCCGCATTTTCCCTCCATTTTCTCCTCATTTTTGTTCTATTTCCTCCCGAAGGACCCGCAACGGAGCCGAGAACCCCGGGGAATACCTCCCCCCCAGGCGCAGGGGAGGTCCGACTGGGTGAACGCCGTGCGTTTAGCGTCTTGGTTATACCCACTCACTCTGGCATTTTTCACCAGTCCCTCACTGATTTCACGTCCCCAGCCGAGATACCTAGGTAGGTACAGAAGTCCCAGATCTGTCATCATTATTGTTTGTCCCCGATGCCCCAACTGGCCCATCCTGAAACTTTGTTTCCTGGTAGTCCTCCCATTCAATACTCCCACAAACTTTCTCCTATTCTCACGACAATCAACACACCACCTCGGATCATAGATCGAGGGTAATTCGAGCCTTTGAGTATTTCTCCACTTCTCATCGAGGAACAACACAAGCACCATGACGTCCTTGGAGTTGCAAAAGAGCTCGTCCCGACGAGACGAGATCGAGGTGCCAGGAACGAAAACCGACATCGATCTCATTGAGAGTGCAGGACATGGACGGGCAGCCACCTACGCCGAGTCAATGACTGCCCAGCTGCCAAAAGCACACAGAGACTATCTGATGGAGCGACACGGGACTCTGGAGCTCGACCCTGTCCCCGGAATGAGTCCAGCTGACCCTTACAACTGGCCAGAGTGGAAGGTAAGTCAATATTCACCCTGCTACAAGATGACTTCATCGCGAATACTCTTGGAACGAGACAAAAGCAACGGCCGAACAGAAGACTGATGTATCAACGCGCAGAAAATGATTAATCTTATCCTTGTCGCGTTCCACGCTTGCATGGGCACATTCACCGCCGCTGGCATCATCCCTGCCTATTCAGACATCTCCAGAGAACTGGGTGTCGGAATGCAAGATGCTAGTTACTTGACCTCTTTGCAAATTGCCATCCTTGGAGGTGCCCCTCTGTTCTGGAAACCGCTGTCCAATCGGTATGGGCGTCGGCCTATCTTCCTCCTCTCCCTCATATGCAGCCTCGTGTGTAATATCGGGTGTGCAAAGAGCACCACGTATGCTTCTCTGGCTGCTTGTCGGGCCCTCGTGGCCTTTTTCATCTCGCCTGCCTCTGCCATTGGCAGTGCGGTCGTGATGGAGACAACCTTTAAGAAAGACCGTGCTCGTTACATGGGCGTTTGGACACTGATGATCACCCTGGGTGTCCCGGTTGGGCCTTTCATCTTCGGCTTCGTCAGCTACCGTGTTGGTTATCACTGGATCTACTGGATCCTCGCAATGGTAAGTTCCCTTCCCATCTCCATAGTAGTCAATAACCTATTCATGAGCTTACAAATCTAAAGATCAACGGCGGCCAATTCATCTTGTATCTGTTCTTCGGCCCCGAAACCCGTTATCTGGACACCGACATCGACAGCAAGGAGTCAACAAGGAAGATCGAGTACATGTCACTGCGACGGATCGACCCCACACCATTCTCATGGTTCGAGTTTGTTAGCCCACTGACAATGGCTCGACATCCGTCAATCCTCATCCCAGCATGCGCATACGCCATGGTCTTCCTCTTCGGTAACATTCTCGCAACCGTCGAAATTCCCCAACTCCTACAGGAGAAGTTCGAGCTCAATGCCGAACAGCTAGGCATGCAGTTCCTAGGCGCGATCATAGGTTCCATAATCGGCGAGCAAATGGGCGGCGTGCTGTCAGACTTCTGGATGAGCCGGCGCAGCCGACGCATCAACCGTAAGGCTGAGCCAGAATTCCGCCTATGGCTCAGCTACTTCGGTTTCGCGCTCACCATCATCGGTATAATTGTCTTCCTGGTCTGCACGCAGGAATCACCCAGTGGACACTGGAACGTCACGCCCATTATCGGTACCGCTATTGGCGCTGTCGGGAACCAGCTTGTCACCACGGTGATGATCACCTATGCTATCGATTGCTTCCCGCAGGAAGCTGGTAACATCGGTGTGTTCATCACGTTTGTCCGACAGATTTGGGGTTTCCTTGGTCCTTTCTGGTATGTTTTCTTTCTCTTCGCTTTGTTTTGTAGGGGTCGTTGCTAACCTTGGCTTAGGTTTGCTCCCATGTTCGAGACTGTCGGTGTTGCACCTAGCGCGGGCATTGGGTCGGCGCTGGTTATCGTCGTCAGTGTTATCCCCACCATCTTCCTGCACTGGCGGGGTAAGATTTGGCGTAGCGAGGAGTAAATGGACCAGAATAGAAATCGACTTCAATTTCGGTGTTTCGGGTTCACACGTTTCGTTATCGTTGTGTCGGTCTGGGTTTTTAGAGCATCGGAGGTAAATGGGTTTGATAGAGTGATCGGGTTCGGGCTCGGGTTCGTTAGATGAAGATTCGGCATCGGCATCGGTGTCGGCATCGACCACGGCAAGGTAGTTCCGGACAGTATATAGCTTGACTCATGAATTGCATGATTCTTCGAAGAGATTTAATCGGCGACAGAATATATCTGTAGTCAACCTATAACAGTAACATCAAGAAGATTGGTTGAGTTCTGTTGAATAAACCATATCGCCATCTATTGGAATGTGTATGGAGTGGAGGCATAAAACTTTGATAGTCCCAGCAGCAACAACGTTCATGTAAAGAAATGAAGAAAAATGAGAGAGAGAAAGAGAGGATTTTGACTGAACAATCGAAAATCCAGCAAAAATTTCTTCCCGAAAAAAGGCCGTAGACCGTCTTTAAAGCAAATCACTCTTAACGGGGACAGCTCGGGACACCAACCCGGTATAATCCTGTAGCGCTGAAATCGACCCATCGCGGGTCAACAAGGCCCACGGGCCCTATCAGACAATTAACAACTACCGGGTGTACAGTTCGGCTTGCGGTTCTGGCTAAATGTTTTCAGCCGACTACTACATAGAAGGAGATGCAGGAAGGTGATCTTATTACTATACTGTTCTAGTATAGCACCTTGGGATACGTTATACAATTAATTAACCATGACCATGATAATAACATTTGATCAGTAAAAGGAATATCTGCTAAGTCTATAAGCATCGAATCCATGGATCCAGCTCACCCGTTGGCACATCTTTGCTCGTTTCTGGGCACTTTAGCCCTCTACAATAGGGCTGTCCAGTAAAGGACCTATACAATATAGGGCGATGTGGCGGGAGATATTTACTCCGAGCAGGGAAGAGTTTATATCCGGTCAAGCTCTGTGATTGGTCAAAGCTACGCGATACACACTGTCGACTTGCGTCTTATGTAGAATCCCCTTACCTTTGTGGCTTGGGCCAGGAATTAAATATATCCAGTCTCATGGCTCTGATTTTCGTTAGTGGTTGTATTGGTTGTGCCGTGTATTCAAGGAGATTTCAGCGCATATGCACCAGCCGATCACCTCGATAATGTTTACATGGCGACAGCATGCATAACTAGTATTTAACAGTGACCACGGCAGCTACAAATCTTAGTGAACATATGTGCATACATAAAGGGATATATATTGCCTCAAGAAGTGACATCGATCATTTTATATACTGGATCTCGTCACTGGTGCTCGATCTTGTTGATAAGTGTTCCCACGTGGGGCAGCAGCTCAACGGCGAATTCGTCGCCAGCCTTGATAAATTCCTTCGGGTTCTTAGCTGCGCCAACACCGGGCGGGGTGCCTGTCAATATGATTGTACCGGCAGGTAAGGTGGTACCTTGGGAGAGGAAGCTGACCAGCTGGGGGACGCTGAAGACAAGGTCACTGCGGTGAAATTCAACGTTAGCATGTGCTATTCTGTATACCAGGATTAATTCGAAGCAAATATAACTAACGTCAATGGGCAGTATCCCTGCATCACGTTTCCGTTCTTAAGACCACGAATCTGGAGCTTGCTGACATCGGGGATGAGAGCAGCGGAAGCGAGGACGGGACCTATAGATATCGAGTCAGTGCAAAATCCTTGTGCATAGTATCCAGCCTTATGGACATACCAATCGGGCATGCGCCATCAAAGCCCTTGGAGAAAGACCACTGGCTCTGATTCATCTGGGAAGTGCGACTGGAGACATCGTTTGCAGCCGTGTAACCAAGGACATAGTCGAGGGCCTCGGACTCTGATACGTCCTTAGCATCACGGCCAATGACGATAACCATCTCAGACTCGTAGTCACCGGTGTTATCCTGCTGCGTAATCTTAGGCAGAACTGTTGGTGCAGGCCAAGGATCCGCCAGAGAGCTGGCCGGCTTCATGAACAATGTTGGGACTTCAGGGATCGGGAGAGCCATCTCCTTGGCATGGGAGACATACTGTAATGCGCATTAGCAGCTTCCTTTCCTTGAATTTCCTTGTCGTAGTTCAAAGCTCACGTTCAGTCCAATGCAGCGAATAGTTCCAACCTCGCTTTGCGCCAAAGGGGACAGAATCCGCGAGATGGTCTCCGTCGCATCAGTCACCTGGCCAGGACTTAAGACTGAAGTGCCAGAGAATGGGTGTACTGCAACCTCCTTGCCCTGGTAGAGAGCCAATCCAACATCCAGCTTGGGATCGACGGGCTCTCCGATTAGAACCTTGGCGGGGTTCGATTTGGGGACAAAGCGCACCAGGCCTATTTGTTGTCAGTTAGGAATTTATGGTCAATTCGAGAGTTCTTACGCGAGAAGGTAGATGCGATTTTGGACATGACAGTATTAAATGGAGAATAAAGAGGGGAAGCGAGTAGATTCTAGCAGAACCCCCCAAATATAATACAGACTATCGAGACCGATAGCGGAGTATGTCTAGCCCGGTGTTGTATAAGCCGGAGGGGCAGCATCCCACAATGTGGGGAAGTGGCGAGCGCGGCCAATGTCAGCTTGGAGAATAAAAAGGATGAAACCCCCAGCGATTATCGCGTTTTTGTAAGTAATTACCCTTCCTATCTCGCCGCCATGTCTACTCCCAAAGGTCCCTTCCACTTGGTTAGCGTCAACACCGCACCCGAGCGCGCCAAGCGCCTCATCGGCCGCCTCACCGAGGCTCTGAGCGATCGGTACACTATAATCCACGTCGACAACTGCGAGAGTAAGAATATTGAGAGCCTTTGTAAAGGAATTTCGGTTGACAAACCCTCGCACAGGAATCGACGAAGTCGAGGCCAAGGTCAAGCAGCACAACCCCGAGGTTCTGGTAAGTCTGACTTAGAATTTTCGAGCATTCCCGAGCTAGAATTCCACATTGATATCCTGAATAGTTCAGTGCCTCTATGTGGTCTTCTGAGGAGGCCCAACAGATCCACCAAATCGCTCGTTCTGTTCGACCCGATATCAAGCTTCACGCCATTCCCCAGGGCTTGCAGGTCGAGCGTGGGCCCGATGCCATAGTTGAATATCTGCTTGAGAAGGTTCCCGTGCTGCTGGACAGCTAGACATTGTAAATATGACCATGTATATATCCATACCTCAATAAACGTTTGATGACAGGTCTTTCATGACGTTAAACGCAGTTCGGTATAAAAGTCGATCATTAATTGTCACTCCTAGACTGTAAGGAACATTCCGCAATATTGCCTGCGAGATAGGAAGTTTTTCTTTTTCGTGGAAGTCGGAAGCGGGGTGTGTTATTGGGTCTTTCTTCCGGTATTCATTTTTCGGTGTCATAAAATGAAGACTTCACTCAGACGGGTGTCAGAGGGTGGCTCTTAAACAACTAACTAGAGGGAATGGATCCATAAAACCACACGAGATAGGGAAACCCATGAGCTCTGGGAATTTGAGGGAGTGTAACCGGAAGAAACGCCTGTGGTTGCTCATCAACTACCCCACAGTTTATTATTAGACTGAGGGAGCAAACATTGAAGAGAAAGACAGTAAGTCAAATTCCATCTATTATTTCCTAACACATCAATTATGTCAAATAACACGTGCTGGTCATCCTATCAGTCGCAGAATAAGTTGATAGATGCCGCTCCTCTACCTTGCTCAATTCTCAAGAACAACCTCATTTGTATCCCGGCAGTGGATGTTGAAGAAATCTCAATATAAGATAGTCATTGTGTATATATAGAGATTACGGTGAATCTTGTCTTTCATTTGATCATGATTTAATTCTTGGTTCGGAATATTGTGGTAGACTAGCGACGGTCGTGAGGGTCTACTAGGTCTAGACAAATGCTGATATTCTTCATGCCCCAGTTGTTGATCGTTCCTAAGGTCTTTCGAAGATGCATTTATTCTTAATTAAAATTCTTTCTAACCATGATTCAGGCAGGCACTTCCTAAGCCGGGACCCTTAAGGTCCTAGATCATGATAGGCAATGTCTGATATGGTCTAGCGATAATCATGGCTGCATAGGTTACTCTGCGTCTTTTAGCATTCTCGATAGAGTTAACTGTTCAGGTAGTCACCCTCCATTAAAGCTTAGGACCGCTATTAACAATTTGCTAGAACTCAGCGAAGTCTATAGGCGACTAAGTATGTCACCGGCACATAACCCTCATTGGTTCATATTGCCAGCAGTAATTTAGATCTACTCTATGTTGTAGTTATTAATTGAAGCCTGCCGATGCTTAACTAAAGATGTTTGAATACCTAGATTATAAGGTTAACAAAATTAATGCCTTCTAAAATGGGCATAGGGTTTCTAAAGTGAATTGAATCTGAATTGAAATGAATCTGAAGTGAACGGGAATTGAATCTGAATTGAATCTAAATTAAATAGAGTAGACTGTTATAGGTAAGTCATACAAAAGATACATAAATTGTAGAATAGACTCGATTATGAGGTGATAAGGCTACCTACGTAGAGTATCAATAAACGCAGCTGCCGTCTTTTTGAGGTCATTGGCGATGATCAATACGACCATTAAAGTTATAGATACTCCATGAAAAGGGCACTTAATGACTTCCTGTCCAATAGTTATCCCGTGAACACGAGCATCATCCCGCTTCAATCCCTTGGCATCTTGGCATTTAGGGTCAGCTAGGTATAAATCCCGTGTTATCACTTCACGAGGGCATAAAACTAATCATTTTTACGGCCAAACCCCCCGTGTTCATAAACTCCGGCCCGACCAGAGCTTTCTTTATCTTTCTGGCTTTCTTTTGTCTTCTTCTTGACGAACAATTTGGGATGATGAGCTGACAGACGATTTTATTTTGATACCCTATGAACCGATTTACGATTACAAGAGCAATGTTACTACGTCGCCCTTTCCTCACAATGTTGGCCTTGATGGCCGTCCCAACGCAAGTATTATCACGAAAGGGCGGTGGCGATGGCTCTAGTAGCGACAGCGACAACGACAGCGACAGCAGTAGCTCCAGTGGCTCGAGTGGCTCTAGCGATTCCAGTGATGGTGATGACACTTCTTCATCAACATCATCATCTTCGGGCGAAACCCACTGCTTTGATACCCACCTCCTCAACTTTGACAATCTTCAACCTTCACACTACTACGAATACAATCAGGCACCACGGCGTGGTCATGCAAGTGTCAAAACTGCCTGGGATGGTGTCTACTTCAAAGGCGAAGCCATGCTCAAATACACAATCATAACACCACCGAACAATCTGACCGAAGACGACATCGTTAGTTCATCTTTGATCGAATGTCCCGTTGGTAGACAATCCATGCGCATGCTGGGCGTTGCGTGGGTCGGTGCCAAAACTCACACCCCTGCTGGACCCGTCAATCCCTTCACGTTGGGTTTCAAGGCCTGGGAGAGCAACGTCCGCGTCTCGGATATCGATTATTCATACACATTGTGTGAAGATCCGGATCTCATGCAACTCACCACGACGGTGGACTTGTTCAATGAAACTTCAGTCGAGGAAGCCATAGATGCCGTTGTGTTCAAGATTACCCAGGCGGCTGATAACAGCAACAAGATTCTGTTCGACGGGGTCTATGATCTGAAAGACTGGGCAGATAGTGAAAGGAGCTATTCGGAACCTGCACTCTATGACAATACCGGTCTTTGGCGTGAGAAGATTTCCCTTCCGGATAGTCTATGTTCCGAGAGGAGCAGTTTGGGCAAAATTATCTTTGTATGGCCCACTGGAACACACATTAATGGCTCTATGACCAATGAAACCCTTGAGTTGATTTTTTCCGGCTCGACAATTGCTGGGTTTGAAAGTCGTTCTCGATGGCCGGACACCGACACAAAAGTAAATGTGACTTTCGAATTCACATTCACGGGTAGTTTGGATGTTGCGAATTCCTCGCAGGTGGTTCTGCCAGGGGCGTCAAGCCACAATGCGTCACTAATCGCCTTTCAGACAGTGACTGGCAGTGCTACTGTGATGAGTCGTTCATTGTACTACGTACTGCTGTCTTTAATGGTCAGTTTCGGGGTCATGGTTGTGTGAGCGCACAACTTTGGGAGGGGGGAAGTATATCCAGTCATCGCCAATATCCATCTTTCCGCTTTTTACTTCTATCCTCGTCGTCCTCGGGTAAAAATCACAAGTACACACGAAATTATCTTGAATAAAACTCCAATATCGATATAATATATATCCGAATATCAAACCGAAGACACTGCAAATAGTGAGTAACCATCACATAGTTGGTATCAATCTTTGCCTGAAACAACTCCATAGCAAGAACCATTCTTGCTAAACATGGCTTGCAAGTCCTGGATGATAAATTCGGGGACCTCCCAAGCGGCGAAGTGGCCTCCACGGGCATGCTCGTTCTGTTGAACAACCGGTCCCAGACCAGCAGCCCAAGAGCAAGGAATAACGGAGATTTCACGAGGGAGATGCGCAATTCCCAGCTTCACATGCGGGATATATGCAATCAAGTCCTTGTAAGACTTCCTCTTGACCGTCGCCGCGTGAAAGGCCTCATAGTATATGCGTACACTAGCCGCGGGCCCGGCCGCAGAAAACCAGTAGACAGATACCCAGGTTAGAATTTCGTCATCGGTCCAGGGATATGAGTCTGTCCAGTCGTGCAACTTCTCGTAAATCCAAGCTAACAAGGCAACAGGGCTATCTTCTAGTGCTGCACCAATGGTCTGCGGCCTGGTGCTTTGGATCTGGTTGTAACCGTAAGCTTCGCGTTCGAACCATTGACTCCTTTCGCGGCCTGACTTTTCCCGGTCATTATATGGCAGCAATGCGTGTCGCAGGGCTAACCATGGGTTATCGGTGAATCGAGGGGGCTTGGCCAGCACCATGTTGATATGAGAGGCTTTACAGTGCTCGGGGTATAGTAGACCGAGGGTTCTAGTAATCCAGAATCCCCAATCTCCACCCTGGGTCACTTTACGTGTGATGAAGTTAGTTCCGGGTGTGGCTGGTACATCCCGGCTCGTTTCGGGTCATACCATATTGATCATAGCCGAGCTTGATCATGAGCTTATGCAAGACTTCAGCATACTGTTCAAGGCAAAACCCACGATGAGTGACTCCTGAAGAGAAACCGAAATTGGGTAGCGATGGAGCCACAACGTGGAATGCGGGAGTGGAGTCATCGCCTTTCAGCATCGGTAGCAGCTTTGTGACTTCGATGAATGATCCCGGCCCTATATTTAGAGATCAGAGACCGTGTTGGGATAAGGAAAGATATCAGTGTTATAGAAGAGGATATCAATACCTACATCCATGGCTAAAAAGCAGTGGAATGGCGTTCTTATTGGTGTTGGTTTGGTGGACATCTACATGTTGAACCCTGTGAATATCAAACACTTCAGAATATATGCACAAAACTCACAGTGGATATCCAAACTACCAAATCCAACAACCTCGATCTCTGTTTGATACTGGGGCAGCTCATTCAACTTTGCTTCTGCTTTCCGCCAGTCAAAGCCATCCTTCCAATACTCTATGAGTCGCTGCACTTCTTTCACTGGAGTTCCAAAATCCCAAGGATCTTGTTCGGGGGACTCCAACTGGGTTGCGAATTTGGAAAGTGCTAGGCGTTGCTGAAGGTCTTGGAGACTCTCATCGGGGATGGAAATCTTGTACGGTTTCGGTTGGTCGGCCATAATGAAGTAATTTTATTTGATTTGATGGGAATTAAAAACTATTTGATGAGGCAGTGTGGTAGAGTCAGCGGTAGCGGGGGGAGGTTTGGGGTTTGAGATGAAGTTGCACCCGAGGCTTAGAGTCTCAGACCTTGCAGGCACTAGGATGCCTTTGGTCATGTACCGAGTATGTTGTACACGCAAGGCAATCGCGGGGTTGCTGCTTCTCGAACGGGGCCGGCCTTCACCGCCAGGCAGGGCGCCCCGGGGCATCAACCACCTGGGCGAATCCTCCCAGAAGCGCTTGGGGGCCGGGACATGTTAGACCATAACTAGGTTGGGGCGGGGCACAGATCG